>PVIW01004580.1:0-128294 GCA_004026585.1 Noctilio leporinus | reverse complement strand
GCTGGCCTACGAACCCAAAAGTCGTAGGTTCGATTCCCCAGCCAGGGCACATAACCAGGTTGCAAACCAGGTCTCCAGTCAGGTCTGTGGCTGGAGGCAGGTGAATGGCAACCATACATTGATGCCTCTCTCCCTCTCTGCCTCTCTCCCTTCCCCTCTTTCTAAAAAATAATGAAATAAAATATTAAAAAAAAAAAAAAAAAAACCCACTCAATATAGATTAGTTAGCTAATTTTTGTAACACCCTGGAAACTTCTAAAATATTGTGAGGACAAGTATTTTTTAAAGATTTATTTATTTTTAGAGAGAAAAATAGGGAGGGAGAAAGAGAGGAAGTAAATGTTTCTACATGTGAGAGAAACATCAACTGGTTGCCCTCACATGCCCCCAACTTGGGGACCTGGCCCACAACGCAGGCTTGTGCCCTGACTGGGAACTGAGCCAGCGACCTTTTAATTCGCAGTCCAGTGTTCAATCCACTGAGCCTCACCAGCCATGGCAAAAAAAATTTTAATATAAACCATTTTGTTTAAAAATGAGAAAACTGAAATATTCAGGTATGGTGACAGAAATTCTCCAGAGAAAACTGGGCATTGCTATAAACTCTAAAGAACATGAAGTTACAGGCTATGACTCAGCAAAATTACTTTAACACCTGAATAGTTCATGCCATCAGTTAATTTAGCATTATTAAAGTTAGGAAAATGACTACGTGTATTTATTTTTCTTCTTAATGCATCTCCTCCTGATGAGTCATAGCTAGAAAACAGACAGACCAATGTATTTCCATAGAGAACACTTTAAAAAAAGATGAAGTTTCTTCTACCTAACATAATCAGTGACAACCTATGTTATCACACACACAGAGGAAAACTATACTTAATCAAAATTATTTCCAGATCTAGCAAGCAAAATAAGTTTTAAGTAATGTATTTTAATCCATCAAAATGAAAAATATAAAAATGGGAGCTCAAAGACATGATCTATCTTGCACCCAATGTACCAAGGAAGTTCTGAGTTAACAAAAACACTTAACACTGGATACTACAGAACATAAACAAACGAAAACACCCTCAATAGCCCTAGCTGGTTATGGCTCAGGGGACAGAGCACCAGCCTACAAACTGAAAGGCCACAGGTTCGATTCCCTATCAGGGCACATACTTGGGTTGCAGGTCGGGCCTCTGGTTGGGGGTGTGTAACACGCAACCAATGGATGTTTCGTCCCCTTCTCCCTTCCTTCCCCTCTCTCTAAATTAAAAAGAAAAGTATTTCTTTAAAATCCTTTCATCAATTTTCTTGACTATAAATCTACCAACATAAATATCTGAGGGGCTAGAGGTCTTAAGATCATTTTCAGAGGATAAAGGAGAAAAGTTTAGGGTTCACAGGCTTCTTACTGAACACTACTTTTTTTTGTTATAAATTATATTTTATTGATTATGCTACTACAGTTGTCCCAATTTTTTCCCATCCTCCCCTCTACCCACCCCAAACTCCACACCATTGTTCATGTCCATGGGTCATGCATACAAGTTCCATGGCTATTTCATTTCTTATGCTATACCTTACAACTCCCTGGCTTCTGTAACTACCTATTTGTACTTCTTAATCCCCTTAACTCTTCCCCATTTCCACCATACCTACCCCCTTCCATTCAGGAGCCATCAAAACACTCTTCTCCATAGCCGTAATTCTGTCTCCATTCTTATTTGCTTAGTTTGCTTTTTAGATTCAATTGTTGATGATCATATTGACATTTCATTGCTCATGGATTTGATCTTCTTTTTCTTAAATAAGGTTCTCTAACATTTCATATAGTAATGGTTTAGTGATGAAGAATTCCTTCAGATTTTTCTTGTCTAGGAAGCTCTTTATCTGCCCTTCGATAGCTTCACTGCGTAAAGCAATCTTGGCTGCAAGTCCCCGCTTTTCATGACTTTGAATATTTTTTGCCAACTCCTTCTAGCCTGCCAAGTTTCTTATGAGAAATCAGCTGATATTCTTATAGTATTCACCTGTGGGTAACTAACTGCTTTTCTCTTGTTGCTTTTCAGATTCTCTATCTTTAATCTCTGGTACTTTAATTATGATGTGCCTTAGACTGGGACTCTTTGCATCCATCTTGTTTGATGGACTTGCATGAAGGTCTATTTCCTTAACCAAATTAGGGAGTTTTCTTTCATTATTTCTTCAAGTAAGTTGTCAATTTTTTGCTCTTTCTCTTCTTCTAGCACTCCTATGATGTGAATGTTGGGACTGCCTGAACTTGTCCCACAGGCTTTTTACACTATCCTCTTTTTTTGGATTATTTTTTCTTATTATTCTGATTCCTTGTTTTTTGCTTCCTTATGTCCCAAATCATTGATCTGATTTTCAGCTTCATTCACTCTACTGTTGTTTCCCTGTAAATTGTTCTTTATTTCAATTAGTGAAATCTTTTTTTTTCTAAATGGATCTTTTTAATGCTGTAGTGGTCCTTGAGCATCCTTATAACCAGTATTTTGAACTCTGCATCAGATAGTGTGTATTTCCATTTTGTTTTAGCTCTTTTTCTGGAGTTTTCATCTGTTCTTTCATTTGGGCCATGTTTCGTTATCCCATTTTCTCAGCCTCCCTATGTTTGTTTCTATGAATTAGGTACATCTGCTCTGACTCTGTCCGTGCCTTTGTGGTATAGGCTAACATACATAGCAGGTGTCCTGTAGAGTCCAGTGACACAGCCTCCCCTATAACTCAAGCTGGGTACTTGTGGTGAATACTTAGTGTGGGCTTAGTATACCCTATTGTAATTGAGACTTGGTTGCTATTGGCAGATCAATGGGAGAGATTTACCCAGGCCAGTCATCTGCAAGGATTCACTATGACCACTGACCATCAAACTCCACCCTCCGTGGAGGATCAGCTGTGCAGGGGCAAGGTAGTGGTGCTTTAATGTGGTCCGTAGCTGTCCACTGGACACTTAGGCTCTGGGGTGTCCTGGGTGGTGCAGGCCAAGCTCAACCCCCAACTGTGTTTTGCCCAGGGACACCCTGACTGAGCTACCAAGCAATCTGAGATGGCTGCTACTTGTGCTGGGCTTGGAGATTCCCAGGTGAAGCCACACTGTGAATCTAGGCTGGATGCTGCTAGTGCCATGCCAGGGACCACTTACTGAGAGGTAAGAGGGTTGTAGGCTCACTGAGATCAGCTGTTGCTTATTTGAGAGGATTTAGGAAGCTGTAAAGCATGAGCCAAGATCAGCCATTCATAAGCTGGGTGGAACAGAGTGTTAGGGGATCTCTAGGATGGGACACACAATGTTAGCCAGGATGATGGACCCACCTGCCATTTCTGCAGCTCTGTGGGTAAAGGGTTCAGAAATGGCCTTTCTGTCTGGAAGAAAGATGCCACCAGCTCTCACCTTGATGCCAGCACTCTCACTTCCTCTCTTTTGCCACTAGTGCTACACTAGTGATGGAGCACAGAAGGAATGAGTCTGAGCAGGTGAGTCCATGTCTGGGTTCTTTAAGAGGAACTGCCTAAGATTCCAGTAGTTTCCTCCATCAGCTAAGTCCCTGCCAGTTTTTGTAGCCAGAAGTTATGGGTACTTATCTTCCTATCACTTGAACCTTGGACTAGGGGGGCCTAGTGTCAGGCTGGGGCTTCTCGCTTCTGAGATATCCTTCCCAAATTTTTATCCATCACACATAGGTGTGGGACTAGCCTATTCTGCATCTCTGCCCCTCCTACCAGCCTGGATGGATGTGGTTTCTTTAATTATGTGGTTGTCAGACTCCCATTTAACTCAATTTCTGATGGTTGCTCGGTATTTTAGTTGTAATTTTGATATGGTATACAAGGAGGTGAGCTGTGTTTACCTATGGTGCTATCTTGACCAGAAGTCTAATTCAGAACACTATTCTTGAAATACACTGCTAAAACAGTTTAATTTACACACATATAAATACCATAAATTTTGCTAGCTCAAGGCACTTCCGCTATCTCTGGAAAAAGATAATATAATCCTGAAACACAAAGAAATTCTGATTACAAGATTTAGGCATCTGTTAGCTTTCTGGAGGCACGCGAGTTCTGTGGCAATAGAGCAAAAACAAACCAGTGCTTTTTGTAAGTTAAGCGAGTGGGTTATAGCCCCTAAATTATTAAAAATTGAGCATGTAATGCCACTGATGTATACACTTAAAAGTGGTTAAAATGGCCACCATAAAAATAAAAACCCAAACATGAATTTTAAGTCAATAAATAAAGTGGAAAAAAAAAATTACTCGAAATTTACTATGAAATGGTATTCAAGGAAGCACATTAATGCCTTATCCCCCCCCAAAATGGATACTACATTACATAAAGAACTGTAAACTAATTATAGCCCCATTTTGAGATCTGTAAGACAAGTAAATATCTTATCCTAAATCTGGACTCCTAATTCCTATTTTACCAAACTACCCATGTTCATCAGAAATAATTCCTACAAACCAGTTCCTCTCTGTAAAGTTGAATACTATGCCTTAGTGTGAGTTCTACAGTAATTCATTCTTGCCTGCTCTTTACTTGGCTATCATGCCACTAAAGCAGAATCTGTAATATTGTTTCTAAAACACAAGCTTTTTATTTTCACACCATTATACACAATAAAGCAGAAACAGAATTGAAAATAGAATCAGATTTAAAACAGCACAGCTAGAGACTATTATTGTATCAAGGGTTTACCAAAAGTAATATGCCAAAGCCCCAGCTGCTGAAAATACAAACAATTCTAAGGATTACTCTTGCCCACATTTTCCCTATCCATTCTGAAGTTTTGCTACATGGTGAAATAATAGTAGGTCTTTACCATTCACCCACTCACTACCTGAAGCATTTCTACACCCAAGGGAAAACTTACCTCTGCAAAATGTGTTGATGTATTATTGTCCATCCGACTGCTACTGCCACCTAAAAAACTAAGGAGAAAAAGGAATGAGTGATTCTACTTCCAGGCATAAGATTCTCTCCCTGAAGATAAATAGAGGATACAATGAAAACAAAGCCCAACAGGAGAAAATAACTCATCTCAGCAAGACATCTACAAAGGAAATTATGTTAACTGGCATGTGGATTAATCTGTTAAAAACTGTAACTACAAACTTAAGGAAAGATCAAGTGATAAACTGGGGAGAGGTGCCACCACAGTGAAGAAGGACCCACAGAGCCAGCAACGCAATTCAAGTTTGATTTAGCAAAAGAGGAAAAACATTTTTCTCAAAGACACTAAGAAATAAGATCTCAAAATAATGTTTCATTTAAGAACCATTCAACCACCAATAAACACATCTGAGACTATGACAGTTAAATGATTAAATGTGGTAATATAAGGGGTCTGGTACTGTATTTAGCATGTTATAAAAGGGCTCGATATATTTTTTTCTTCTTGTAGTTTATTCTGGTTTTGATTATCCTACCCATCCCTCAGAGTTCACCGCAAATGCAAACCTCCTCCATTAAGTCTTTCCTGAACTCACCAACCTAATGAGATTCCCCCACACCTCTCTACACGCTGACTTTGATTCAAATTCTACCTTGTATTATATACAAAATTTGCCCCATTCATTTCCACCCCTTTCCCTTCTTTCATAAATATAAATTCAGAAGGTAAAGACTATATTTTATTAATGAGAATTTATTACATATCAGACATTATACAAAACATCCATCATTTTTGAAAACCCTACAATGCCATATTCTATATTGATAACTTAAAATAAAAGTTTTAAATTAGTATCATATATGTGAAAGTGTGAGAAACAACTACACAGCCAACTAGCTCAATGCAGCAGGAAGGTATGGTAGAGCACTTGAGTGTCCAATTCCTGGAACTGTCTGGCTCTGTCATTAACCAACCTGAGTGACTTTCAGGTATCAGCCTCAGTGTCCTTACATATAAAGTGAGAATAACAACAGGGTAGTAGTGAGGATTACTTAATGCATGTAAAACACATAGAACACCGCTTGGCATCACAGAAAGCCCTTGACAAAGGATAAGGATGGTGACTTGGCAGAGGGTTACAGCGGGTGGAGATAGGTGCTCCCACGAGTGAACAAGAAAGGCTCATCAGTTTCATCCAGGAGGTTAGGAAGGGCGCTATAGAATTGGTCTTGCTTGGCAGAAGAAAGGGAGCTCCCTTCAGGTGGAGGATTTCAGCACTATGGACATAGAGTAGAGAGAAGGATGTTCTGAGAACTTCTTAATTGGGCAAGAATTGCTCCCCACTCCTAAAATCTGGGCTTGGTGACAAAGTGGAAACAAAAATGGGATATTTTGTTTGAGTAGACTGGCTCTGGCCTGTGAATCCAAAGGTTCGTACCCAGCCAGGTTACATAACCAGGTTGCAAGCCAGGTTTCCAGCCAGGTACGTAGCAGGAGGCAGGTGAAAGGCAACCACACATCGACGTCTCTCTCCCTTTCTTCCTCCCTCCCTGCCCTTCTCTCTAAAAATGATGAATAAAATCTTTAAAAAAAAAAAAAACTAAAACAAACACTTAAAAATATATATTTTGTTTGTACTTATTAGAGAAAATTTGCCAGACTGAAAAAAAAACGGTTTGTGATCAGTGCCTACACTGGCAGAGAGGTTGATAATAAGAAACACTTAGCTAGTTAATTCCAGGTTGCGGAAAAACTCAATGAAAATTAAGAATTTAAACAAATCTGAATGAATTATATTGGTTAATAGTGTGATGTGAATTCACCAAATTATTTTTTGGCCATTACTTTCCTTAAAGTAAACAAGTTGCAGTCGAGTTCATACCCCACAATCAAATGTTATCAATGCTAGGCACAAACCCTGATAAAATCCCAGACTTCTTTTTATCCTTCTCTTGCCCAGAACACTTAATCTGTTAACAAACAAGGAACATGAATTACTGTGTCTCCAAAATGACAAAAATTACTAAAAATAAAACCAATGAAAGGTCTCACTTAACTTTATCTTATACATAAATTCCTTTATATATAATTCAGTATACAATTTCCAAACAGAATAGTCACTTTATTAACAATGAAAAAGTGATTAACACAAGCTGAAGAAGACTGGGGTGAAATGTTCAGTTTCCTTTGATAGGTAATTACAAAATGTGCTTTTGAAGTTCAAGAAGACAGTCTTAGGAAAACATATTTTTAATCCTCACCCAAGGTTATGTTTATTGATTTTAGAGAAAGAGGAAGGGGCAGATAAGAGAGAAAAACATAAATGGGCTACCTCCCATATATGCCCTACAGGTATCAACCTGCAACCCAAGTATGTGCCTAACTGGCAATGGAACCCTCTAAACCCAGGTGCTGTGCTCCAAGCAACTGAGTCACGTGGCCGGCGTTAGGACAAGATTTTTTTTTTTTTAATTTTTTTAAAAGATTTTATTTATTATTTCCACAGAGAGGAAGGGAAAGAGGCAGAGTGGGAAAGAAACATCAATGTATGGTTGCCTTTCACTTGCCTCCAACCATAGACCTGTCTGGAGACCTGGCTTGCAACCTGGTTATATGCCCTAGCTGGGGAATCAAACCAGCGACCTTTGGGTTTTCAGGCTGACGCCTTATCCACTATGCTATCAGCCAGGGCCCAGGACAAGATTTTTAAAATAAAAATTGGTTTGCAATCTGTTAAAGTGATTTATTTTGCACCAAGAACTAGGTGTGAGATATGATGTGATTTA
Source organism: Noctilio leporinus (assembly GCA_004026585.1). NCBI lineage: Eukaryota > Metazoa > Chordata > Mammalia > Chiroptera > Noctilionidae > Noctilio > Noctilio leporinus. Next base: position 120,602 of record PVIW01004580.1, on the reverse strand, counting down.
AAATTTCATCCTTGATGAAACTGCTGAGGGTGATGTGATTTTTTATTTTTTCTTTCCTCAGCCTGTTTGACCCTATGAAGTTTCCTATCTAAAAGTTAATCTGAAATTCCTCTGGAAATTAAGGAAATCTAATCTTCTGGAATGTAACAAAAGGGACTTAGTATATTGCTTAGTATATTTCCCTCTGACACTCAACAGCCTCTGAGTGTCAAATTAGCAGCTAACAGGATCTAGTGCTTACCAGGTAAAACAAACTTAGCCATTCTTGTTTGGTAAATTTATATTTTGAAAAAGTTCTCCTTTATCTTTAAAAATGCTGCTTCTCTCTTTCAGAAGGCTTGAAAAGTTATGGGGGTGAATTGGGTGGGGAAGACAGTTAAACTTGATGAGGAAACTGGAATTTAGTTAAAACAGAAATCTAGACCATCAAGAGAGCAGATTATTGAGGGGAAAAAAACAGATGAATAATAGTTTAAAAAACAGCTTGATGGCAAAGATATTTTTACATGTTTCATTGAGTGCTTCTCTATTTCCCCCAAGGAAAAGAAATGCATTTAAAAGGCCTTTAAAAGTTTTTGATATTCTCTTTCTTTAAAGAAAAAGTACTTGGAAAAATGTCTATTACAGTATGCTAGTGAATGCTTAAAAATTGGTTCTATGGGCCCTGGTTGGTGGCTCAGTGGACAGGTGCTGGCCTGTGAACCCAAAGGTCACTGGTTCGATTCCCCAGTCAAGGCACATAACCAGGCTGCAAGCCAGGCTTTCAGCCAGGTCCATGTGGAACCCCAGCAAAAGCCTAGCATTATTGAAACTAGGAAAGGAGGAAGCTTATTTAGAGACCTGGTTAAAGAGAAGTGCAGTCGCTCTGCAGGGGACCTCTGCAGGGAAAAAGGGATTCCTGGGACTCCTGGAGTCCATAGGCCCAGAGCACGAAACCGCCAGAGGAAAAGACTGTTGACCCAAGATATTAGGGCAACCTGACAGCCCGGAGACAGGCCAATTAAGGCCTCAAGACCACCTCAGACCCCCACCCTGATAGTCAATCACTAATTACCATCTTATCTTCTGTGCCCGGGCTCACTTGTTCTGCTATAAAAAGCCCTAGCTGTAAGGGACAGCGCGCCTCATGAGATCGAGGTCGCCCCTGCGCAGGTCTGTTGTTTGGCCAATAAATAACATCTTTGAATCCCTGAAAGTCTCCAGCGTTTGGTGTCTCGCTTTCGTCTGGATATAACAGTCCACAGCTGGAGGCAGGTGAAAGGCAACCATACACTGATACTTCACTCCCTTTCTTCCTCTCTCCCCTTCCCTCTCTCTAAAATTAATAAAATCTTTAAAAATATATATATTATTTTGTTCTATGGGAAGTAGATTGGGAGACGCTGATTTGTAGTGTTTGTCAATTTCTTTGGTGTAAATACTACCCCCTCCCAAAAGACAATATTTCATTAATGCAAATATATGTAGAGTGTTTATTATGTGTTAACATTATACATGAGCACTAATCATGTTAACTGGGTACAGCATGGGGTCCAGCTGCTTGTCACCATGTACACACATAACACAAAGATTTGTGGGGAAAGGAGTTTTTATTAACATGGTTCCCAATTTGAGGGGGTTGGGAACACTCCTACCACACGCCAATCGAGCTGACTGACCTCTTCTGCAAAGCACTGAAAGCTAACAATTCCCAAGATTTAAATCCAAATCTGTGTCCAGAAGTTTCCCATTACTGCCTATTGACAGCCCAAAGTTGTTACTCTGATGGGTCTTGCTTCTCCAGATCTAAGCCCCGCCCCCCCTCTGGTGTCAGAGTAGCCATTGCCTCACAGCAGCTGGCTCTCACACTCTTGCTTTTGCACTCTCTTGCGCTCACGCACTGGCGCTCGCTTGCGCGCGCGCGCTCTCTCTCTCTCTCTCTCTCTCTCTCTCTCTCTCTCTCTGGGTCTGGGGTGTGCTGCCAGATCACTCCAGAGGGCCATACTGGGAACTTCATTCACAGGGAAATTCCTCGCTCACACCTCAACAAGTGTTGTTCATAGCATCCAAAGGGCTGACACCCAGCAAGGCACACATCCCAGCATGGAGCTCTTCTCCTGGAGCTGGTTTTGAACCATGCAGGGCGCCAAAGCCCCCAGCAGTCCCAGAATCTGCTGCTCTCACCTATGCAGAAATCTTAAACCACCCATGCTCTACTAAAGCTCCCTCCTACTGAGCCAGGAGCTGCTTGTCTGCCTCAGGCAAACTCCCTCCTCTGGCAGCCCTGCCTTTGACAGGGAGGGAAAGCACTTTTAACCTTCAACTCCACCTTGGGGCTTTTCTCCTATCTCCTGCCTTCTCTCAGATATTTGACCTGACCCTTCTGTTACAATCACTTTTGAAAACCTTGCAATACCATATTCTATATTGATAACTCAAAAATAAGAGTGATTAAAAAAATAGTACCAGCCCTGGCTCGTAGCACAGTGGATAAGGCCCCGGCCTTCGAACCCAAAAGTCACTGGTTCAATTCCCCAGTCACAGCACATAACTAGGTAGGTCCATAGCTGGAGGCAGGTGAAAAGCAACCATACACTGATGTCTCTCTCTCCCTCTTTGCCTCTCTTCCTACCCCTCTCTCTAAAGAATAATGAATAAAATCTTTAAAAAAAAATTAGTATCACATGTGCATAAACAATGAAGTAATTGCCTATTCCCAAAGAGGGAGAAATGCTGTCCCCATGAAATTTGCAAAGACAGGAACCTGACTAAGGCTTTTGGGAAAAGGTAGATGGAAAAAGAACAAGAACCACTGGATATCACTTTTACTTCAAGAGACACACGTACACAAACATGTACAACTCACCCCAATGAAAGCTACAACAAATAGCTTTCATTTTCAAAATTACAACATGAAACCAGGCATTGTACTGAGCTTATTGTAACATACACCCTGTTAAGAATCAAAAGCTAAAAAACAAAGCAAATGCTATTTTCCATGTATTCATTTTCAGGCCATGTTATTCTCTCATTAGAAACCACTTAACACCTATATTTGTTTCAGAAGTTAAAAATGCTTTTGTAAAAAATACTTTAGATATAGAACAAACCCAAAACCACCCTACAATCCAAATAAGAAAATGAACTATCATGTAATTAGAGTGGCTCACATAAATAGTATCCACTATTGCTCAAGCCTAGACAGGCTTCCCAGGCTACTTCTTGCCTTTACTACATGGTTTCAGGGATTCCAATAGCCTTGGTAATTAAAGCCATTTGGGGGTTCCATTTTCCCTTAAATTCCATCAGCATCCTTCCTTTCCTTAAAATTCCTTAGTATTTTTTAAGTGATAGGGCTAATCACAGAGAAGGGATAATAAGAACAACTTGTTCTGTGAAACGTTTATAAGGTGCCCCACTAAAAAAGTGTAAGGATTTCCTCGTTAAATTTATCATCCATTACTTACCACCATATATATTCAGGTCCGCAAATGTTTATAAACTGTAGAAAACACCATGCTGCCTCTAAGACAATGACTGTTAAAGATTTCTTCAACCACAGAAAAAACTAACCTTTAAAAACACACATTTGCACTGTAGTACCTGCTATCAACAGCACCTGTACAAGGCAACCTTTAATGTACAAAGACATAAATGAAAGAACTATTAATTCAAATGAGAGCAGGATCCATAGAATATATAGTTCCCTGCTAAAAAGATTCATCTTGCAGTTACTCACTATCCTCATTTATAATCCTGCTTTGTACATAGGCCTAAAGAAACTAGGATTACTATTTAAAACTGGAGAAAGTGCAGCCATTGCCACCCAACAACCAATACACTCTATTTAACACATGCAATGCCTGAGTACTTGAAATAAGTATTTGATGCAATTAGAAGTGCAAATGAAAAACTACCCAAATGAACATGCCATCCATGACACACATAATTGCTAATTTTGCTACCATGCTAATCATTCATTTAGAGTTGGTATTATGTATTCAAAACTGATTATTATATTAATATTAAAGTGCTTGTACCAAACTAGATTCCATGCCATATACTGCCCCAGAAGCTCAACTCATTAATATATATAATCACTAATCATTGATAAAGTTAAACTAATAGTACATACTGTAAAATGTGTAGTTTTTCCAGGTTGTGGAAGGACCTTCAAGTTTAGATTCTGCCAACAGTAACAACAAAGGAATTATTTACTGCCATTAAAATACCCAAAATCAAGATGAAAAGCTTCAGAATAGAAATTTTTATCCAGTCAGTACTTCAATTGTCCAAGTAACATTTAACTACACAGGCACAAATAAACAAATGTGCCACTACATTTAGCCAAAAAGACCATCCTATTAATGCTATTCCACTTTTTATTAAGTTTTTATAGTTTTGTTGCTCATATTAATCAAAAATATACCTCACTTTAAGAAATAGTTCCCCTTTTTATTGGCTTATACCTTTACTTAGACCAATGAGAGCCAATTTCAAGCATTACAAACCAACATATTATTACAGTGTGAGATGGCATGTTTGTTGGCAATAATTCCAATAAGAACAAGAACTCAAGGCTTCCTCAAGGCAGAATAATAACTCAATTTCCCTGGCTAGAAAACATCCTGTTTATTAGGTATCTTTGTTAGATGTTGCTCTCTAAGCCCACCAAGAAGGTGTAACTTACAGTTTAACTTCAAACAAAATAGTCATTAAAAAATAATCAGTAATCTAAGAGAACCTTAAAGTCTCAAGAAATAAGCTAAAACTTACCAGATATAGTCTGTCATGGTTATAGGTTACTAAGAAATTCCATACAATCAGAAGCAATGTATCTCATCACACCCACTATAACATTAATTTCAAAAATTTCCCATTTTTCTTCCCTACGCCACTTTTCTACCCCCTCCAAACGTACCCACCTTCCACTTAGCAGAGAGTATAACTTATAAAACAAATTCCTTCCTAATCATTTAGCCAATGCTGAGAGAAAATAACTTTGGTAACAGAATGTCCATTTTATTCATGAGCTTGTACAATACCTGGAATCATCTGTCACTTCTTCAATAAAGCCTGATTCACATCTGGGACAAATATATTCCTATAAAAGAAACAAAATAAATGAAGTCTTTCATTAAAAAGCTAAGCATGTAACTTCAGAATAATATGCAGTACACAGGCTGATGCTGTGAAGTATTGTACGTGCTTGGTCATTCCCGGGACAGTTTTTTCCTATTACACTCTAGCAAATAACAAATTGTGTAAGATGTTTATAGAATAGCTTCTTAAGTAGTTCCTACTGACAGCAGAAAGGGAGAATGTCAAAGAATTTTTTCTTTTCCTTAATCTGTTAACTTTTTGTAAAAACTGGAATAAAGTCATCATTTAATTTTCTCTTCAAATCTATGAGAAAGCTCCATTAGTGATATCAGAGAAGTAAAAAATTATAATATTAGTAAGTGTAAGGGCTGACTCACAAAGCCCTGCTGATATGGCTCAGAAGATCGAGTGCCGGCCTGAGCTCCAAAAGGTCCCCAGTTCAATTACCAGTCCAGACAAATGTCTAGGTCGCAGGCCAGGTCCCCCGTTGGGGGAGTGTGAGAGGCAACCAATCGAGTATCTCTCGCACATCTATGTTTCCTTCCCTTTCTTCCCCTCTCTCTAAAACTCAACAAAATCCTTTAAAAAACTGACTCACATAAATGAGGCATAAACTGAATCAGAGTATAAATCAACTTGTAGACTAGGAATTTACAATGAAATTTTACAATATTTCTAATATAATTTTGATTACCAATGATTCCAAATTAAACTTAATATTCAGATCCAGATTAGTCAAAGAAATCTTGAGAGAGCAGGAGGCAACATGTTCCCTGATATCAAACTATACTACAAAGCTACAATAATCAAGATAGCATGGTACTGTCATAAAAAAACAGATATATAAATCAATGGAACAGAAAGGAAAGCCAAGAAACAAATCCCTGCTTACATGGTCAATTAATCTACAACAAAGGAGGCAAAGCTATACAGTAGGGTAAAAACAGTCTCTTCAATAAGTGGTGGTGTCACAACTGAGCAGACACAGAGGGAAAAAGTTCTATCACTTTCTTATACCCTATACAAAAATAAACTCAAAATGGATTAAGACTTAAATTAAATGTTAGGCCTGAAACTATAAAACCCCTAGAAGAAAACACAGGCAGTAAACGCTTCGACATTACTCTTAGCAGTATCTCTTTGAATGTATGTCCTAGAACACGGAAATAAAAGAAAATAAATAAATAAGGGGTTAAATAACCACACTGTATAACTTACATACATATATAATAAATACACACATATATACATACATATACATACACACAGACACCAGCCCTTGCTGGTATAGCTCAGTGGACTGAGCACCAGCCTGAGAGCCAAAAGGTCTCCAGTTCAATTCCCAGTCAGGACATGTACCTGGGTTGCAGGCCAGGTCCCCAGTTGGGGGCATGCAAAAGATAACCAATCGATGTTTCTCTTTAACATCTATGATTCTCTCCTTCTTTCTCCCTCCCTTTTCCCCTCTCTAAAAAAAAATTTTTTTTTAATCTAATAAAAAAGTTGGCAGTGGACATGAACAAAACATTTCTCCCAAGAGGACATACAGAAGATCAACAGACATAAAAAGGTCTCAACTTCACTGCTAATCATCAGGAAACTGTATATTCAAAACCAAAATGAGGTATAACCTCATACCTGTCAAAATATCAGAATGGCTAACCAATGATGGTGAGGTTGTGGAGAAAAGGGAATTCTTATAGTCAGTGGGATTGTAAATGAGTGTAGTCACTTTGAAAACAGTATGGAAATTCCTCAAAAATAGAGCCCTGGCTTGCCCTAATTGGTGTGGCTCAGTTGGAGCACCATCCATAAGCCAAAAGGACACGAGTTCAATTCCTAGCCAGGACACATGCTTAGGTTATGGGTTTGGCCCCCAGTAGGGGTACATATAAGAGGCAACCATTTTATGTTTCCCCCTCTCTCCCTCCCTCCCTTCCTCTCACTCTAAAATCAATAAGCATGTACTTGAGTAAAGATTAATGGCAGGAGTGGCTCAGCTGGTTGCAGCATTGTCCCATACACCAAAAGGTGGGAGGTTCAATTCCAGGTCAGTGCACATACCTAATCTTAGGCATAAGACCTGAGTTCTGGGAATCCCAGTATAATTTTAGCAAACCCTATTAAATCTGCTGCTCCTCAGTAACTGCCGATGATAGTAACCACCTATGCTCTTTAAAGTTGGCTTGGTCTGCTGACCAACCTGTGTCCTTCAAATATATCAAGCCTGCCTATTGGGGACGTTTTGTGTGGTATAGGATACTGTGACCTTGCGCAAAAGGCCTGGTACCAGCCTGTAAGACTCGACCAGAAAATCGGGAATGCAAGAGGCTGGTGGCATGATCCAGACTGGCACCAAGGGGTCCCTGGGGTAATTAGGCCTTGAGAAATACATAATATGCTTTGAAGCTTACTCTGCTTTGACTAGTTTTAGATTAATGCACACTAGATGTCTACAGTAAACTTACACACCCTATTTTTTGTACCCACTTGGCACCATCCTATCTGGCAGACCCTGACCCTGAAGGGGATCTGTGCTCCCTTGAATTATTATCCTGTAGATAGTGTCTGTTCTCTGTAATTCACACTGCTTGACAGTTATGGATGAGCTATATATGTATTCTGTACACCTCATGTGTGAAAAACTCAATAAAAGCCCAGGAAGAGTTCACTCAGCACACTTCTCCACCAGAGAGATTCCTGGCTCTCTCTCCCCTCAGGCAGATCATGAGTTGGTAGACTCATTTCATCCACGACCAGAGGACCTCGTGAGACAGGGTCCACCTCACCTGCTCATGAGAACCTGGTAACTCCCCTCTTGTAATAAACCTCTATGTTCTCAGGGCCAACTCCCCTAAAGCCATCAACAGAGTCTCTTCAACTCCCTCCCTCCTTATCCCCTTTAAAAACACCTGCCTTTCTTTTGTTAGCTGCTGAAACCTTCCTGCCTTCCTGGTCTCGGGCAGCTTGTGCAGCTGACCAAATAAATCTTTTAAACTCATGGCCTGTTCCCTTGTTGTTTCTCCTTTCCCTCTTCACCAGACCCAACATCTAGGATGCAGGTTCAGTATATGATTGGGGCACATATGGGAGGCAACCAATCAAATGTTCCCCTCCACATCAACATTTCTTTCTCTCCCCACTCCACTTCCTCTCTCTCACAAATGCTTAGTTTTATTATTATATATATATGTGTGTGTGTGTGTGTGTGCGCGCGCGCGCGCGTGCGCGCGCATATATATAAAAATAAAATTAACCCAAAGGTCGCTGGTTCAATTTCCAGCCAGGACACATAACCAGGTTGCAAGCCAGGTCTCCAGCCAGGACTGTAGTTGGAGGCAGGTGAAAGGCAACCATACACTGATGTCTTTCTTCCTCCCTGCCTCTCTCTCTTCTCCTCTAAAAATAATAAATAAAATATTTTAAAAAATAAAAATAAAAATTGGATCTGTCATACAAGGCAGCAATTCCACTAATGGGATTTGAAAAATCAAAAACCCTAATTTGAAAAGGTATATGCACCCCCTATGCTCACTGTACATTACTAATAAAGGCCAAAATATGAAATCAACTTAGGTTCCATCAAGAGATGAATTGGTAGAGATGTGGTGCGTTTGTGTGAGGAAAGCAAAGTTTTGCCACGCTGAAGCTGCTTTTGGAGATATTGATTTTAAGCTGTTTATTAAGTCTTAGGCATAAGACCTGGGTTCTGAGAATTCATGTCTAATTTTAGCAAGGTCCCAATAAAATCTGCTGCCCCCATATTAACTGCAGATGCCAGCAACTACTTATGTCCTTCAAAGATATCTTTGCCTGCTAACAAGAATTTAGTAACTTCTCTGTTCTCAGAGCCAACACTTCCAACAAACCATCTACAGAAAGTCCCACCAACTTCCCCACAGCTATCTGCAGAAGGTCCTGCCAACTCCTGCACCCCTTAAAAATTTCTACCCTGCTGCTACTTGGGGCTGGCACCACTTTGGTCTCAGCCTGACTGTTTGCAGCTGGCCAAATAAATCCTATAAATTTACTGTCTGTTCTCTTGTTATTTCTCCTCTCACTCTGCCAAACCAAACATTAAGAAGTAAGACTTAGAAAGAACCTTTGACCTTCCCTATTTTGCTGCCCAAGGGATTCAAAAACAAAAATTTACTTCAGGAAGGAGACCTTAGGATTTCACTTTAGCCTAACTTGTATAAGGTATGATAAAAAGAGGGATTCAGACAAAGGCCTATTAGCTAGGTACCCCATGTATCCCAGTCTTTACCTAGTAAGAATTTTCCTGCCTTGTAGGTTCCACTCTCCCTCAACTACCTATAAATGGCTCATTCTCATTTCTTAAATCTAAGATGCATCCCCTTCTTTTGAGACAGGACAGTAAGAAGCTAGAATTTCTGGGAATGAAAAAACTGAAACAAGAAAATTAAATAAGGACCAACAGTATGAGCAACTTAACAGCCAGCCAGCTGGTGAATTGCAGAACCTCTTTTCTAACCAAGGACACTTGAGAGCAAATAGTTTACACCTTTCCTCCCTATCCAGAGAATGCAGCTTCACTGGACAGAAACCAAAGATGTTGGGGAAGAAAGCTCCACCCTTCCCTTACTCCCAAAGAAACAGCAAGTCTGCACTCCCTCTTGGAATTTCCCCCTCCCAAATTCCCACATTTCCTCTAAGTAAACTTGCTTCTGAAAGCTCAAGGGAAGGTGGATGTTAGGATTTTTACTCACCATCATCTAGCATAGCGGGCTTCTGATATTAGTAAAAGCACAATCATAATCCAATCCCTATGTCTGCTTTTTGGCTGAGTGGTGGCAGGCAGTACAAGCCCCAGACTCAGTTGCCCTCTGGTTTCACTTTCCCTTCTTTGTTCAAGATTTCTTATATACACAATGTTGCTTTGAAATATTCATGCCTGTATGAATTCCCTATGAATATACATTAAAACTTGACTTTCTCCTGTTAATATATATATATACATGTATATATATATATATATATATATATATATATATATATATTACTTTAACTATTAGCCCAGACAAGAATTTATTAGGTGAGAAATAAAGTAGTAATAACTTTTTAAAAATATTTTATTTATTATTATTTCCAGAGAGGGAGAGAGGAAGGGAGAGAGGCAGAGAGGAAGAGAAGCATCAATGCATGGTTGCCTTTCACCTGCCTCCAGCTTCAGAACTGGCTGGGGAACTGGCTTCAGACCTGGTTGTATGCCCTGGCTGGGGAATCAAACCAGCAACCTTTGGGTTCACAGGCCAGCGCCTTATCCACTGTGCTACCAGCCAGGGCCTTAATACATTTTTAAACCCCCACAATACACACACACATACACAAATGGAATCATATTCAGCAATAAAAAATAAAATCTTGTTTTTTGTGATAACATGGATGGATCTGAAGGGCATAGTGCTAAGTGAAATAATTCAAACACAAGTACCATGTGATCTCACTCATATGTAATCTAAAACACCACTAAAATGAATACACAAAAAATATTGACAACAAGCTAATGTTAACAAAGGGGAAGGGTGGAGGATGGGAATGTTTTTTTTTTTTTATTTTAATTAACCCAAAAAATCCTACAAGTCAAAATTTCGAGTATAATAAAGAATAAAAAGCATTTACATGAGCAATATGAGGTTCACCCCAGGAGCCAGATTCAGGTAGCAATCTAAATTGTATTCCACGCAAGACAAAGGGGAGGCCAACTTTTACAGCAAAACTTCCCACCCATGTTCTCAATTAGGTCCATTTTGTGTAAGTAACATATTCAAATTACACAGCTCTGCTTGTAGGGGCCAGGTCTCAGAACGTGGGTCAAAGGACAAATCCAGGATTTCCCTACAGCTGCTGAAAATCAGACTGTGTAATTGTAACAGAACTTTTTTGGGGGTGTCCTCAGTTTTAATGGGCCCATTTTCCTTGCCACCAGGAATGACTCTTAATAACAAGAGTCTGGTGAAAAGGAGAAGTATTTTGTTTATTTGAAGGGTATACAAATTTATGTTAAAGATGCGATTATGCCGTTAAATCCCACTCCCTTTAAAAACACCCAAAATATACATTCTTGCCTGATTAGAATAGCTTTAAAATAGACATAGCACATGGTACCATTTTTCAGAAACACAAACATTCCAGTAATAAATTCAAAGTTCCCAGCAGCTGCTATACTCAATTAGGGACGGATCTTGCACACACTCCCAGACCTTATACCACATGTAATTCCCAGTCTTTGTGCAAGTTGCATGTCTTCCTTTCTCCTGCTTTGCCCCTACCTCCCAAACCAGGTGAGTTCTTTCCTGTTTCTCAGAGACTGCATATCTGTCTGCATGTCAGTCCAGGAGAGAGTCAGTGATTGATGGCTGCCACCCTATTTTAAACAATCATGGTGGCCTGTGAAGCAGTGGTAGGGTCACCAATCCGTGGCCACCTGTGAAATCTCACACAGCCCTGTCAATTCTTTCATCACCATTCTATGATCAAAAACCCCTCCCATCTTCTTGGGGCAGAGATTTATCCAGTCATTTGCATAACTAATACACTGGTTACCATCCATAGATATGCAAAGTACTTCTCTCAAGAAAAATGGCTGTACTTCAGTGTCCCATACTCATCCCCAAACCTCTGGCTATGGAGAATTTGGAGGTAGCCATCTTCCACCCTGTAACATAAATGAGTGGGGTACAGTGCAGGAAGCTGAGAGTTCAGTTTGAGTAACTTCCCAGTATAGAGTATGAGAAAAGCCCATTAGTAAGTGGCCAAAAGACTCATATTATTTATAAAATTTGAGTACTAATTAAGCATGGGGTACATCTCAGCAGATAAATTCCTTATTAATGTTTACATTAAATAAATCTTCTGGGGTCCACAAAGAGTCATATTGTAACAGGGCAGGGACCCTCTCCGAAGTCCCCACAGCTCATGGTTTTAGGGATAGAGAAAGGGAGACAGTACAGCTTTTAAAGTACTTTGCATTTCTGTGGCCAGTTGGTCACTAGATAACAGCTATGCTGCAGCCCAGGGCAAAAGGATGGATGACGGGCTTAAGATACTTTTATGTTGCAGATGATAGGTTTAAGATTAGTAGCCTGGGTCAGCATTTAAAATAAGGGTAGGCAATCATAAAAAGGAGAGAAGCCACTCAGGCTGAGAAGGGTGTAGATGGGAGTTGGCTATGAGGTCTGGTATAAAAGGAAAAGAGCACTGATGTATCCGGCAGGCAGCTTTATAGGAGAGATGGCCTGCAATGGGGGAGCACCATGTGGGCAGAATAGTATAGAAGAGAAGAGTAGCCATGTGAAAGGAGCCATGAGCCAGAAGGGGATTCAGCCATGCTGCCTGTATAGAAGCAGCAACAATGCAGTCTGTAGTCAGGATTCAGCCATGAGGCCTCTGGTAACAGGAAAGCAGGCATGCTACTGCTATGACTGTGCCTCCTCCAGCTAACTCAGAAGCCACCAAGGACTCAGCTATGCACACCCTGGATCCATCTGGACTCTTGGAACTCAGGATATAAGAAGACACTCTCTAGGACTTGTGCCTTTCCTGGACTTCACCTCGATCCAGTGTAACATGGCACATGCTTTTCTGGACTATTATGTAGAGGTTAATGACAACATACCCCAGATCCTGAAGGAGAGAGCTGACGTATCATGAGTAAGGAACTACTGGGCTTGGTTTTAGTCTTTTGGGGAGACAGGGAAGTGCTGGATCTCAGGGGAGAACAGGGCTCCAAGCAGAAGTGCTCCCAGTTCCTCCCAAATTGGAATGCTGTAAAGACCTGTTTTTCTCAATAGTAATTGTCAGGTTATACACCAAAGCACCTTATAAATAAGCATGAGCCTTGCTTTGCTCAGCAATAATATTATGTATCTTTATTCAAAATTTTCTTGTTCATTTGTTTATTTGTACATCAGCTAATTCTCCCCATTAACAAATTACTTCTCTAAGAGAGAAAAAAATTCTTCGTTATTTTATAGAAATGTTAATTCAATTAATCAAACAATTCCATTAAACCAGCTTCCATTTCCTACAGGAGAGAAGTTATCCCTTCTAGGGTAAACCTTTTAAATTATTTTGCCTGGACTAATAAAAATTAACATAAGACAACAGGAGAAAACCAAATTAAAAGTTTAATAACATATATATCTCCTGTATATGCAGATACACTGACTAACTTCTCCAAATGGTAGAAGCTGTCACCTTACATTCCACTTACAGCTAAAGACAAAAGATGATGTTGGGGGTAGAAAGTCATTTATGAGTTTAAATTGTTACACAGATTTAAGTCCAGGGCTTCTCCACAGACAGTGAAGGCAGGCTGGGTATAATGAAGGCAACACCTATACAAATGGAGATTTCCCTTACAAATGTAAATGTCCTTTTACAAAGGGTAATTTCTACTTCAGAGCTTCTCCCAGGTCAGGCTGCTTCTTAAAATTAACCAACCGAAAATAATCAACATTCCAAAGGAGCATATCTTGAGGTGGCAAACTCTGCTCCCCTTCAGTACCACAAATCTCTCTCTTAAATAAATGGCATCAAGCTTTGGGCTGATAATCAATAAATACACTTTAGAGAATGCCTTATCATAGTTTCTGCAGAGGAACAGTCAAGCCTAAAGCAAAATTTGATGCAGATTCGTCGCTCTACTCACTCAGTCTTTTGAGTAGTACACATGCTTACTCAATGGCAGCTACAGCCCCCACTGACTAGTACAGTGAAGTGATCATTGTTCATACATATGTGTTCCAGCCCACTCTCCTTGGCTGCCAGGTTACATGGACGTCATGCAAAACATTCTCCTTATATTAACAATGGTTGGGCTTTGTTCTGACAAATCTCATATAAAAAACCTAAATGTCAATTTACTTAATTTCAATTAAAAAAAAAGTTATCAAGCAAAAAGGGGATGGATGTAATACAACAATAAAATGTTTTAAAAAAAGTTATCAAATGGCCCACATACTTTTGACTACTTAGCAAACTATTTTTTTCTCTTTTTTTTTAAAGATTTTATTTATTACTTCCAGAGAGTGGGGAAGGGAAAGAGACAGAGAGGGAGTGAAACATCCATGTATGGCTGCCTTTTATACCTGCCTCCAGCTATGACCTGGCTGGAGACCTAGCTTACAACCTGGTTATGTGCCTTGGGTGGGGAATCAAACCAGCAACCTCTGAGTTCGCAGGCCAGTTCCTTATTCACTATGCCACCAGCCAGCACTAGCATACTACTTTTCAATAAGTAAATTCACCTGAAAGGTATCTTGGCATAGAGGAAAAAGTTTTGGGTTCAGGGACCTAAATTTCAATCTCAGGACTTCAATTAGATATTAAGTCACATTATCTTTCTGAGACTCAATTACCTCATCTGTATGTAAAATGATAGGTTACTTCACTCCTGTATTACCTTCAAGTTAACACATTGCTGACTGGTCACGAAAAATCTCAAGTTTTTAAGCCCAAATGTTGCTGGCCTATAACAAGTTAACTCTTGTTTGCACTTGCATTAACTTTTGCTGTAAAATTGCCAGTCAACAATGTGTTACTGAATACATGGACACAGTTTGCTACACAAGTTAACTTGTGTTTGCACTTCCATTAGCTTTTGTATAAAATTGTCAGTCAACCACGTGTTAAGATTTTTGTAAAATACCTAACTCGGTGACCGGCACATTAAGATAGTAGACATTTAACGAAGATAGTTATTATGGTAATTCTAGATTATAATCATGTGCTAAACAAGTGGAAAATGAGAGTACTAACACAAGTGGATAAAACTTTTCATTATGCCAGGATAGCCAAATATATCCATCCCCAATATAAGCACCAACCAGAGAGCCTCCACATCAAGAACCTGGGATTCCTCTCCCCCTGGGCAGTACCAGGAAAAGTAGTTTGTTTTCTTCTGACTCTTAATTCTTTAACTACTAACCATATTTCACACACCCCCTTCTATCTTGACAGAATGTAATACTATTACTTGCCTATGTTTACTTAGTTACAATCACAATTTAGTTACTCCCTATACTGAAAATGCTACCAGATTAACTAGCCTGCAAACCCAGGCACATACCCTGACTGGAAATCAAACCATTGACCTTTCAGTTCACAGGCTGGAGCTCAATCCACTAAACCACACCAGCCAGGGTAATCCCCCATGGTTATTTAATGGATTATTTTCTTTTCTTTCTTATATTTCAAGGGGTCAATTATCACAAAATGTGAGGATTTAGATGGACTATGAACCAGGACCTATATATTAAATCCTATAGTAAAATTTACAAACCTTTAAACTTTATATAAATTTGTACCTGAAATATAATAAATGCTATTTCCTAATTTCATAGGTTTGCATTTTTACCATTTCACTATTGACAGCTAAGTGTTTTTCTTTTATCTAAAACAGAAGCCTATTTCCTATCTCTTCTGACAGTCAAAAATCTAAGATAATATTTTTACTCATAATCTCTTATTCACATTCTGAGCATTACACGGCAAACCTGTTAAAAATAACTCTTAATTTTAAGGATTAAAAACACAAACTGACACACATCACTGATCACTGATAAAACTCCATTATTAACTTACAGATGGCTATTTCCAAGATAACACAAAAGAGAAAATAGGTAGACACCAAAAAACCCCAGGAGCCTCTGCTTCTTGCTTATGTATCATGCATACTAGTGTTTTCCACCTAGCCATGTGCTGGTGGTTTAGTCTTCCTGCCCCAAGCTCTGTCTTCTTTTTTAGCTAGCATTTTGGCTCAATGAAATTCTACTTTGTTTATTTTAAATATTTTATTTATTATTTTCAGAGAGAAGGGAAGGGAGAGAGGTAGAGAGGGAGAGAGACATCAATGTATGGTTGCCTTTCACCTGCCTGCAGCTATGGACCTGGCTGGAGACCTGGCCTGCAACCTAGTTACGTGCCCTGGCTGGGAATCAAACCAGCAACCTTTGGGTTTGAAGGCCCGTGCCTATCCACTGTGCCACCAGCCAGGGCAAAACTCTTCTTTAATTAAGAAAAACTTTCACCTGTATTTGTTTCACGCTATGATGTATAATACCATCTTTTGGAAGAAAATTTTATCTTCTTACCTTCCGCTTAGGCTGATAGAATCTTCTCAAAAACTGACATTCATTCATTCTTCAAATGTATGTATTCTAAACTCTACAATCCAAGACTAGTGAGTAGGGAAAGGTAAATGACCTGGGATTAAAGTCAATGAAGGAACGAATCAAGATGGCGGAGGCGTAGGTAGAGCTACACCAATCTTTTCCCAGGACCAATTTGGAAATACAACTTAATTAGGGAGAAATCATCCGGAATAACCAACAGAACAATAGCTGGAGAGAAGCCTTATAACCACAGACAAAACAAAAGAGGCCCACTTCATCACAACGTGACAGGTAGGAAGTGTGAATGTGAGAGGGTTGACTGGGCTCCCACAGGCGGCAGTTGAAGGGATGGAGAAACATCTCAGCAGCCGGGGTTCCACCTGAAAAAGATGAGTTCTAAACCTAGCTGGGCTTCCCCAGCTCAGCAACAAAGCTGAGAGTAAAATAGCACCCAGCTGTGAAAAGCAAAGAGCCACTTGAAAGAAGTATGGAGTTCTTAAAGAAACCATGCACAAAAATACATTGGCACCCACTTAACCTGATCTCCAGCAGAGGGAGAGCAGAGTGGACTACAGAAGCTTAAAGAGAGTGTGGGGCAATGGTTTTGAGGAGAGAAATGAGGGAGAAGCCCACAAGGTCCCAGTGCTGACCCATCCCCATACAACAAGCAGACCACTCTCTTCCAAGTGGCAGCATCCTGAGGGGAAGAAATAGCCCCCCGCCCTGGAATTAATCCGCTCCACCCAGCGGTACCTAAACCTGACTGCTGATCACAGATTAACTGTATTAACAATTGAAGAAGACAGATAAAGACAATGCATCTCTGGTAACCTCCAACAGGATGAGTAGACCCAGACAGGGACATGAGCTGACGTCACCAGAAGAAGATCCAAAAAGTAAAAAAAGTGAACCTCTACACCACAGAAGGTCACCCCACAAACACAGGAAGTCAAAGCAGACCAATCAAAGAAGCAGAAACAAACAAGAAGAGGCACCTAAAATGGGGAGACAAAGAAACAAACCCCCATCGAAAGGAAAGGAGGAATCCCCAGAAAGAGTGCTATATGAAATAGAAGCAAGCACACTATCAGACATGAAATTCAAAATATTGATTATAGAGAAGCTCAATGAGCTCAGCAAGCTCAAAGAAAGCTACAAACAACTCTAGGGAAGCTACGAGAAACTCGGAACTACACCAGCATTAAAAAGGACATAGAAACTATCAATAAGAACCAGGAGGATATAAAGAATACAATTTCTGAATTGAAGAACACGGCAGAAGAAATCAAAAGTACGCTAGAGGAAGCAGAGGATCAGATCAGCAAGATGGGAGACAACATAGACAAAACTCTCAGCTAGTGCAACAAAATGGAAAAAAGACTGAAAAAGAAGGAAGAGCTGTTAACAGAGCTGCAGGACAACATGAAACGTAACAATGTCTGTGTCATATCAGAAGCAGAGGAGGAGGAGCAAGGGATAGAAAACCTGTTTGAAAAAGTAGTGACAGAAAACTTCCCTAACTTGAGGAGAGAAAAGGTCACACAAGTTCAGGAAGCAAGAGGGTTCCGATGAAGATGAACCCAAACAGGCCCACTCCAAGACACATAATTAAAATTGCAAATTTCAAAGACAAAGAATCCTAAAAGCAGCAAGAGAGAAACATCTAATAACATATAAGGGTCTCCAATAAGGTTATCAGATGATTTCTCAACACAAACACTACAGGCCAGAAGAGAATGGCAAAAAATATTCTAAGCAATGAAAAACAAAGGCCTCCAACCAAGATTACCCAACCCGCAAGGCTCTCATTCAAAATGGAAGGTGAAATAAAGTTTCCCAGACAAAAGAAGGCTAAAAGAATACATCTCCACCAGCATTGCAAGAAATGCTAAAGAGTCTGATTTAAGAAGATGAAGAGAGGAACATAGGTACAAAGGGAAAAAATGACAATGAGTAAGAACCTATCAATAATAACCTTAAATGTAAATGGATTCAATGCACCTATCAAAAGACAGAGGGTAGCTGAAAGGATAAGAGCCAACTTTAACTTATGAATGCTTTAAAATCTTGTTATAAGTAGGTTTTACTAAATAACGTATAATTTTGTATTTTTATTGTATCTGCATTACTGCAGGTTGTTTTCTTAGACTGGAATCATTTCCTAAGTTGGGAAAATCAAGTTACTTGCAATAACTCTTAGAAAAATCAAATGCAAATAAGGAAAAAAAGAAACTCAGAAAATGTGGATGTATTTTACAATGAATACATGTTACCTTTCATATTCACCATTACAAAATGTATGTTTGTGAGAGTATAATATAAAGGTTTTATTAACAACCTATGCTTTAAATATTAACCAACTGGTAGCTGATGTGTTGAGATATCAGTCAATCTTTAGGTTAGAAAAGATGCTGAGAGAGGACTAATTTGGGATGGAAGTTACCAACTTCTGAACTATATGATTCATGTACATAGGCAATATATATTCTCATGTTAGTATTTAAATTAGACAAGAGTCCTTTCAAACAGATAGCAGAAATAGACATTTCTAGCAATGAAGGCCCCCAAGCTGGGGATGCTTGGGAGAATGTATTAATGCTATAGTAAACTTCATTATTCAAATGTGAATCCACCTAATCTTTACCTGAACAGGCTCTTCAATAGTTCAGTGGTTAGTTTAAAACCACACAGGAAGTCAACTACAAGTTCAAAAAATAGCTAAACACTATTCTACAAAATTCTTTAAATCCTAGGGGTTTTCTTAACCTCAAATTAGAAGATTTCATAATTTCTACTCTGTGGGTACCAACTGAACACTGCAAGTACCATTATTTCTGAAGATTTCAACTAGTAAAATGTATGTAGAGGAAAAACAAGAGCACAAGGGGGAAAGTTTTATTTTAGTTTTTAAACAAACTATTGAGTCAAGGATAGTTTTCCTTTTCTATAAAATTAGACAGTTATGCTTATTATCATCTATGGTTTAGTGATTTGAGCTTTTGGGTATTTTTGGATTTTGTTCTCTAGTTCACTGAATTACCCTTACTTGCAAATTGTATGGGGACTGTGGCTAGTTGAAGCAAAGAACCAATAGTGGAGAACACTCCTTTCCTTGGTCACTCATTGAGGATGCATAACATGATCCATAACCAGAAGGCCCACTCCTTCAGAGAGCCTGTCTCTGTTTTAAGTCCTTTTTTAACAGACCATTCTACCTTTCAATGATGTCAGGCCCCTGTGGATTATGTGAAAGTTCCATTGGATGCCCAGATCCTTTATGCAGTCCTGTAATCCTTTTCCAGTAAAATGAGTTCCTTGATTGCTCTCTATAGACAGGGGGCAGCCATAGGTGGCAAACAAGCTTTTCTAAGTTCTTTTTGGTGGTCTACTGATCATCATGCCTGGAGGGAAACACCACCAAACCTGCTGCAGTATCCATACAGGTCAAAGCATATTGGAAATCTTCCAAAACTGGTAAGGGACCAACATAGTCCACTTGCCATCTTACCTATGGCAATGCACCCTGTGCTATGTGACCCCTTCTTGGGGAACCTACCATAGTTGGTACTTGGAGCAGACTGCACACTTTTGGCATGCCTGTACCACTGCACCAAATGTCAGAGGCAATACTCCTTGTTTTATCACTGTCCATGTAGTGTGCTGACCTGCATGGAGGAGTTGCCTATAGAGCCAGGTGGCTACATCTGAGTGCTGAGCTTCTTCTAGCCATTGTACCCAAGCAAGGGTATCTGCCTCATCATTTCCAGGTGAGGCCAATAGGGAATGTCTAGCAACATGATAGAGGGTGACCTGTTTCTGCTGTCTTTATGTCCATAGGTGTTGCCACATGGTCTGGCCCCACAAGGGCCTATGAGCCACCATCCATCCTGATTCTAGCCATGCTGGCAACCAGGGAGTTAAACCATGATACACAGCCATCTCATGTTTGTGTTCCCAGTCCCACCTGACTCCTTTCTGTATCAAATGGTTTCAGAATTTGTGCCGAATGCAAAATAAACACCCTCTGACAGCCTGCCACACCCAAGAATTCCTGTAACTGCTTGACCATTATGGGGTTGGAAATGCCTGTACTTTTATCAATTACTGCCTCTAGCAATGCTTTCATCTTACTTGACCAGATAACCCCCAAAAACTTTACAAATAAACCAGGTCCTTGTATCTTGTTCATACTTACTGCTCATCCTCACTGCTGCAAACGTTTTAGCAAAGCAGGTGCAGCAGATTCTAAACCTCTTAGAATGTCAAAAGCCAGTACAACACCATTATAGAAAGTTACCACCTCTCGCAACATCTGCTGTAACTCAGTCTATGACTGCCATCTACCGATTGTAAATGGCAAATCTTCTGGGTTCAACAGCAAACAGCAAGCAACCAATGTAATCTGAGCCAACAGGATTTGTTTACCTGGAGTCTCTCGTGCATTTTGGAGCCCCAGTTGTGTGGTGACTCTACTGCAAGTTTACTCACTTCCTGGCCAGAGAGCAAAATGTCATCCACCTCTAAATCCTATAATCTTAGCAACCAAGTGGCTAAAGACTCCAATGACCTTTCTCAAAATCAGATCCCCAAATTCACTTGAGGAGAGGGCTGGGCTCGGGGCACAGGGCTTTTTGAGAATGCCCACACTTAATCCCCTGCATTACTACCAGTCCTGCCTGAAACTGGGACTGGGTCTGGCCCTCCCTAATATGCCCCTCCTTGGAGTTTACACCCTGTTTCTCCCGGTTCCTTTATGGAACTGCCAGTTCCTACCTGGGCCCTCCCAGCAACATTTTTTTTCTTTGGGGGGGGAGACGGGGGGGGGGGGCTTCTTCCACCCCTAATAAATTTCATGCCTCCTTCCAGGCAGTTCTCCTCTCTTGCTTTCGGCACAGATCCTCTTTCAACTCTTGGATCTGTGCCTCTATTGCAAATGAGTCTCTGCTTTACATTAAACAGTGAGAAATAGCTAGTGCAGTTGCCTGCACCTTCACTAGCACTTCTCTTCTCTAGATAGCCCCCTATCTTCAGCAGAGGCTTCTCAATTGCCTCAGGGGTCATTTCTACACCCTCCCAATCTTGCGTGAGTGCCCAAGCCTCCAACAAAGTCGCCACTATAAGCCACACATTCACCACTGTAGCCAAGTTCTCCCCTATGGTTATCTTGGTCTGTGGCAAACCCTGTCTGTGACACCACTTGTAGGGCCAGAGCTCAGCTTCAGGCAGGTTTACTTTGGATTCACTGAGACCGAAAAACAACAGTGGAGTATTGAAGAGGGGATTCATATCAGTTTAATCGCGCTCCTGTGGGTGAGGACAGGAAACAACATAATCTGCCTTTTCAATTCTCATGGTGGCCAGTGAGAATAGGGAAGTCATGGGAGCCAATTTCATCTGCCTTTAGTCTGGTCCTACAGCGGTCAGCAAGGATATAGGGAGCCAATATCAACTGCACTGCTTGAATAGCAGGGGCTGGTATATATATACATGAAGGTAACAAAGTTGGCACCTGGCCAGTCTGAGCTGTGTAACAGCATAACACTTGAGCACAAGAAATTCTCTTAGGTGAGGGTGATCTGGACAAATGAAAATACATGCATGTGGAAGCAAGGATCCTGGCCACAGTCACCCTAGCACGACAGACCTTCCCTGTGACACTTGTTGAAATGATCAAGGAGAGCAATTGCCTGTTTTGACAGATTTTCAAGAAAAACAAAACTAATTGCCTATTTTGGGAAATGGGACTAGACAATCTATTTAACAATCAAGAAAAGAATGCCTAGTTTAAAAAGCATTAGGGCCATACATTGCTGTTTCTCTCCCTCTATGCTTCTGTCCCTTCCCCTTCTCTGAAAAATAATAAAATCCCTGGCTGGTGGCACAGTGGATAAGGTACCAGCCTGCATACCCAAAGGTTGCTGGTTTGATTCCCCAACCAGGGCACATAACCAGGTTGCAAGCCAGGTCTCCAGCCAGTAGCTGGAGGCAGGTGAAGACAACCATACATTGATGTCTCTCTCCCTCTCTGCCCTTCTCCCCTCCCCTCTCTCTAAAAATAATAAAATAAAAATCTTAAAAAGGTTATTTTAAAAATAATAATAATAATAATAAAATCTTTTAAGGAATCATCAGAGCCAACTAACTACTATTTGACATACATTCCTCTGGACAACTCTAAGGAACTTTTTGATCTGCTAACAACTGAACTTAAAAGATTTTTAAGGATGTAATACAACAACAATAAAATTTAAAAAAAAAAAAAAGGATTTTTAAGACTTCTGGCCAAGATGACACACTTCACCTCCTCACACAACCATAAGGATAACAACTACATCAAAACAAAAACAATCAGAACTGCCAGAAAATCAAACTGTATGGAAGTCCAACAACCAAAGATTTAAAGGAGAAATATTCACCCAGACAGGTAGGAGGGGTGGAGCCAGGCTATAGAGAATGGGTGTGACAGAGGTCTGCAGGCAGGCTGCATTCCCCCATTCACAGTTGGAGACAGGAGGTACACCTGGAAGGCAAACCCATCCCCAGGCTAGAACACACAGCTGGCAGCTCACAGTTCCAACACCAAGAAAAAGAAAGCCTTATAGCTTTAGGCTGTGAAAACCAATGGAGGTTGGGGTGGAACTGCTCCTCTCTAAGGAAAGTCTGTTTACAGGGCCCCCACAAGCCACCCACTCAGAGAACCCCATCACCAGGGCAAAAGCTAGAGGGGGCACCAGTTGCAGGAAGTGGGTGGAGTGATTGGAAAAGGGACAAGCAAGTGGCATTGTTCCCTCTCTGAATCCTCCTCAACATACAGCATCACAACATGGTGAAACAGTTCGCCCTGCACTGACAAATATATAAGGCTCCGCCCCTTACAACATAACAGGGGAGGCAGTTCTACCTGTTACACAGAAGCCAATACAGGGAGGCTGTCAAATTGAGGAGACAAAGAAGTATGGTCCAAATAAAAGAACAGATCAAAACTTCAGAAAGAGAACTAAGAGAAAGAGGAAAGCCAGCCTATCAGGTGCAGAGTTCAAAACACTTAGTGATCAGGATGTTCAGAGAACTCTTTGAGTACGGCCACAAAATAAATGAAGAAGTGAAGGTTACACAAAATGAAATAAAGAAAAATATACAAGCAAGCAACAGTGATGAGAAGCCGGGATTCAAATCAACTATTTGGAACATGAGGAAGAAATAAACAACCAGTACAGAATTAAGAAATAAGAAGTCAAAAAAATTAAGAGAATTTAAGACTCTGAGACAATTTCAAGTGCCAACATCAGAAGCACAGGGATGCCAGAGGAGAAAAGGAAGAACAAGAAACTGAAAATTTAACTGAAAAAAATGGGAGGAAAAACTCCCTAATTTGGCGAAGGAAATAAGACATACCAGTCCAGGAAGCACAGAGTCTCAAACAAGTTGGACTCAAAGAGGACCACACCAAGATACATCATAAATGCCAAAGGCTAAAGATAAAGAGAGAATCTTAAGAATAGCAATAGAATAAGAGTTACCTACAAAGGGATTCCTGTTAAGACTGTCAGCTAATTTCTCAAAAGAAACTCTGTAGGCAAGAAGGGACTGGCAAGATGTATTCAAAGTGATGAAAAGCAAGGACCCAAAACCAGTATTACTCTATCCAGTAGAGTTATCAATTAGAATGGATAGACAGACAAGGAAAAGCTCAAGTTCATCATCACGAAGCCTTTATTATATGAAATGTTAAAGGAACTTATTTAAGAAAAAGAAGATCAACACTATAAACAGTAAAATGACAACAAACTCACAACTATCAACAACAGAGTCTAAAAAAAAAAACAAACTATGCAAACAACTAGAACAGGAACAGAATTGAGGATATATATGGAGATCATATGGAGGATTATCAGTGGGGAAGAGAGAGAATAGGTGAAATAGTACAGGGATTAATAAGTATAATTGGTAGGTGCAAAATAGAGGGATGTTAAGAACAGTAACAGAAATGGAAAAGCCGAAGAACTTATATGCACAACCCACTGGCATGAACTAAGAGGTGGGGACTGCTGGAGGTACTTGGCAGAGGGGAGCAAAGCGGGGCAAAGGGGAAAATATTGGGATAACTGTACTAGCATAATCAATAAAATATACCAAAAAGATAAATTAGAAAATAAATTTTAAAAATCTTTTGTAATCTAACCTAAACTTCTATATGTGAAACTCTTAAGAACTATCTCAAATGTTTCTACTATGGTAAATGCCCTATTCCTCTACAAATAAGGATTGCTCGCTTCTATACTATCTTTTAATCAAGAGATGCCATAGATCCAGTTCTCTTAATGTTCACCATTCAAGGTTCCAAAAGGGCACCTCAGTATCATTTTTCAGTGGGATATACCATCATAAACTGAGTCAGATAACTTGGCACCAGTCACACAAAAAATTAATATTAGGGCAAGGATTGATAACTTTAATTCACCCTCTCTACCAACAGTTCCAAGAAACAAAGTTTAACCACAAAATCTCCTGGGATCATGAAATGTCTAAATGGTATAAGAGAAACACGTAAGTTAAAACTTGATTAATGCTAAGATGAGCTATAGGAAAACTAAAAGTGAAACATGTCTGCATTTTGCTTTACTTTCAAACTAGAATTTCCAGAATATTACATTCATGCTACCAATTCAATTAATTCCCAAGAGACAAAAAACTTTTGGATACTTCTCTTTCAGAAGTTGCCCTACAATGTGTAACTTGAGAGGAGTGATCCAATTCCTCTGGTTTCAGTAACCACAAGGAGATAAAGTGA
This sequence comes from Noctilio leporinus, assembly GCA_004026585.1. Lineage (NCBI taxonomy): Eukaryota > Metazoa > Chordata > Mammalia > Chiroptera > Noctilionidae > Noctilio > Noctilio leporinus. The sequence continues at coordinate 95,591 of PVIW01004580.1, read as the reverse complement.
CCCCAACAGTTACTTCTATAAATGGGGTAACAGCCACTAACCACTATTCTAGACAATCCCTCCCATCATGGCTTTGGCTAAAATTATGTGCTCTCAATTATTTTACTAAAAATTCTCATCAGGGTTCCAAAATTAGAAATCAAAGCCATATTAGAACAAAACCTCAAGTAAAACATCTTAAAAGGCAAAGACTATCCCCACTTCATCCTTTTACACCAGGGTTCCTCAGCCTCAGCACTCCTGACGTTTTTTGATATTTTGGGGCCATTAATTCTTTGTTGTTGGAGGCTGCCCAGTACATTGTAGCATGTTTAGAGGTATGTCCTGGCCTTACCCACTACACCTGAATCAATGCTCTACATCCCTCCCAGTTTGACAACCAACAAAGTCTACAGATATTGCTAAGTACCTCCTGTAGAGAAAAACTGCCCTTGACTGAGAACCACTGCTCTAGCCTATTTCCTTTATTGCTCATAATTAAGTGGTAGAGAGATGAACTAGAAGTCAGCATCCACAGACTTATTTTTAGACCCCTTTTTAATTTGGTTATAGAGAATAAGCAGCAATCCACACCTATCCCCTTCTACGATGGCTATGAAAGACCTCTCCCTGAACATAAGGTCAAAAAAAGACAACTAAACATTAAGAAACAGAGAATGTTAGTACCCAATCAGTACTTCCTAAAAAAATACAAGAAACTTCACCTGTAGTGAGCTTAAGATTTTATTCATCCCCATACTGAAAAAGTCCCAGACTTCCCTAGTATATACATGTCTATCAGTAGACTCAAGACTAGAATGAGCCCTCTACCAGTAAGAATACATATTTCTTATTTCTAGATCCTTTCAGGAACACATTTACTGACTCTATATGTTCAAACTTCATGTGTTAGCACCTACATTTTGTATCAAGGAAGCCTTTAGATCTTACAACACTAAAGCCACTACTTTGCAAATAGAATTGTTGGGTACAGAACTTGTTATATCATTTATTCATTCAAGAAATATTTAATAAGCAACTGCCATACAGAACCATTTCTATTCTAGATAATCAAGTAATATCTCTGTGGTACTACCCAGTTGCCCTCAATGTAACACAGTAACTCCACCAGTTCTGATTTCACATTGTGTCTCAATAGAACAGTGCAGTAAGGTAGAAGCTTTTGGTGTTTTAAAAATAATTTTAAGTTACTTAATTTCTTCTATCATCTGATGACCCAACCCTGGGGTTTCAGACCACAAAATCAAAGCCTCTTATTTTAAAGTCCAAGTTTATTCGTATATATTTTTAAGATTTTATTTATTTTTAGAGACAGGGGAAGGGACAGGGGAAGAGGGAGAGAAACATCAATGTGTGGTTGCCTCTTGAATGCCCCCAACTGGGAACCTGGCCCAAAACCTAGGTATGTTCCCTGACTGGGAACTGAACAGGCAACCTTTTAGTCTGTAGGTCAGCACTCAATTCACTGAGTCACACCAGCCAGGGCTATAGTTCAAGTTTAGTACCCACTAAATTTTACTGCATTTTCATTGTAAATATAGAAACACTTTTTTTTTCTTTAAGATTTTATTTATTATTTCTAGAAAGAGAGAAAAGGAGAGAGGCAGAGAGGGAGAGAAACAGAAACATCAATGTATAGTTGCCTTTCACCTGCCTCCAGCCATGGATCTGGCTGGAGACATGGCTTGCAACCTGGTTATGTGCCCTGGCTGGGGAATCAAACCAGCGACCTTTGGGTTAGCAGGCCGGCACCTTATCCACTGTGCTACCAGCCAGGGCTGGAAACACTTTTAAGTAGAGAAAATTTCTACACCAATATTTGCTTGTAGAATGAACTTTCTTTTGAAACCTAACAGATAACAGTATCACTGAATAAAATATTATTTTCATTTTCAAATCCCCTTTATCGTTTTCCCACATTTCATAACGTCTTCTTTCTAAATGAAGCTTTTTATTCTTTTACCTGAGAGGATCAGATAAAAACTTTTCAATGTTGTTCTATACATTAAAAAATCATACTGAGTCATCAGTATTTGAGTTGGTTTTTCAGTAGCAGAGACAGATTTGTACTAAACCAAACAATTAACTATTGGTCATAATTAAATGTTGGTCATTCTTACAACCAATATTTTCAAGATAACAGTTTGGGTTAAGGCCATGAAACAAGATGAAATTCACTGGCTTATCTACAAATAAAAACTCTACTCCTAACCTTGCTGTACCTTTTCCTAAAAAGTATGTAACAATTTACTAAATATTTTTCCCTTCTTCCTCAAATCACTTTTCCTTTCTTACCTCAATCTATGCTATTCCCTCAACCTGAGTTCTACCTATCCCGCAAAACCCCATTTAAAACCCAACTCTCACTCTTTGCCTGACTTCACTAATGTTACTCTATCTCCCTTTCTCTCCGCCCCCCCTTTTTTTAAAGATTTTATTCATTATTTTTTAAACAGCACGGGGAGGAAGGAAGAAAGGGACAGAAACATCAATGTATGGTTGCCTTTCACCTGTCTGCAGCTATGGACCTGGCTGGAGACCTGGCTTGCAACCTGATCATGTACCCTGGCTGGGAATTGAACCTGCAACCCTTAGGTTCGCAGGCCAGTGCCTTTTCCACTGTACCACCAGCCAGGGCCTAAATTATCCTTTTTCAAGAGCCCTTTGCAGTAAGGACTTCAGATAGTAAAAATAAGACGTAATAAGTTGTAAAAACTTAAGACTGTTTTCTTAACCTAAAAGGCAAATAAATCACCAACTTAAAAAACAGGAGAGATAAAAACAGTGACCAATGGATACTGGTCATTTCATGGTGATTGATCACTTTGTAAAGTATACAAATATCAAACCATTAAGTTGTACACCTGAAACTATTATAGTGTACATCAACTATAATTTTAAAAGAGCTTTTACATTTCGGGGAGGTGGGGGGAGACCAGAAGAGCTAAGGCCACAATGTTCAACAAGGCATCACATTCAACCACATGTGGACATATTTCAGACTCCCTCTTTGCGGTAAGAGAGGTCTGGAAGCTATGACATCCACTGGGGTGGATGGGGGGGGCACCTGCTATTCTCAACATTAGCATATGGCACAAAGTGCACATGGGCATGAATAGGCAAGCAAAACTAAGTAACATTTAGAATGACCAGAAGAAAATTCTGAGATGGTCTAATTAAAATCAGAGTCCAGAGAGTGAGAGAAAGTGACAGCACAATTACTGTGTTAATAGCTGTGGACCAGCTCTAACAAGACTGCTAACTCTCCTTCCATTCCTTGTCAGAACTTTGCATTAACTTGCAAGCGGCTATTTCTGCAGATAATCCTAGCCAGGCATCATGGAACTCCAGGAGCCTCCACTTCTTTTCACAAGTGGGCTTTTTAGACTTGGGTCCAAAGCCAATCCACCTATCTTTCTGTGGATTCTGTACCTATCCCAGAGCTGGCTCCACTTCACCCTCTCCCACCTCTTGGCCTACAGTTTATGTAAAATCTTTCAGCTGGCTTACATCTTTCTTGATGTCCGAAAATGCTCGCAAACTACAAGACAATAGACATGCTGTCTTCCCCACCAAGCTGGTGATTTAGACTTCATACCCAAAGACTGACTGGTCTTCTTTTTGGCCAGCAATAACCTAACAAACCCTTTATTTTTATTTTATCTTTTTAAACCCTTTCTTTAAAACATATTTTCAGCCACGTGAGTTAAAATTTTTTTGTTTTGTAAGAAGAAATTCATTTTGAATAGAAAGAAAATGCCATAAAAGCCTGAAAAAGCACAACTTTCAGGTGATATTGTTAAAATGTCCTTCTAGGTGCTTATTCACAGGGCTCCATTTGTCTTTCTAAGAAATAAGAAACACAATCATGCTTCAGTAGGCTTTCTCATAAATGCCGAGACACTATGAAGATAGTTAAGTTTCAGGTAGCCAGCCTGTCTTAAAACTGAACCTTTATACTGCTAAATAGAACAATCATAATTAATTCTAAAGATGGGTGGCCAAAGGATTCATTGTCTCTGGGGTGGATCTCTGCAGTATTGACATTCTCCAGGGTGGATCTCCATGCAGTGGTCATAACCCAACCCCAACAGCACCAGGGTTTTGCTAGCAGGCTGCAGAAGCACTCTTCACAACCATAGCACTACCTCTCTAGGGGCTAACGGTCTAGTAGAAACTGGAGAAAACCAATTTATGTCAAGGAATGCAATCTCCAGCTTTCTGTCCCAGATCTTTTCATTACGTTGAGACAGAGCGGGGGAGGGGAACTGATAAGGGAGATGGTGCTGAATTTCCTGACAGTAAGTCAAGTTCAAACAGTATGTCCTGCCTTCTTCCTAAAGCCATTTCCTTCCAAAAGCGGTAGGGAGTGCAGGCAGTCTGCAAATCATTAGTACACTGCTGTTTTCACTCGCACAAGAACCGTGGAAACCAATGAGTAAAATCCCCCCTCCGCCGCAGTTACCTTTCAACCCTCTCTTCCTTCCCTAGAGACGACCCAGTAAGGACCATCCGCACCAACCCACTATTTTGATTCACGGAACACGGGGAGCGAGTAAGGTCTGGGGAAAAGTGGAAAAGGAACTAGAGGAGGGTGAGAAGCAACAGCGGAAAGAATGTCCTGAGGTGGGGGAGGGTCATCGTGAGCAGGAACCAAGGTGAATTAAGAGAGAAAGAAAACTGAGGGGAGATGTCGGGTGAGAATCTGCTAAGCAAGAAAAACAGATGGGAAGGGGAGATCAAGGAGAAGTAGTACAGGGCAGGTGCTGCTCCGAGAGGTGTAGGAGCGGGGAGACTGCGGGCGGGGGGTTGAGGAAACCGGGGCTCGGAAGCCCGGGGTCTGGGGCCAGCGACCAGAGAAAGGTGGGCAGCCGTATTTGGGAAACCAATTTCAGGAATGTACGGGAAGCTTAAAACCCATTCCGGGACTCGGAGGCGAGGAATCCATGCCTATGCCCGAGCGCAGGGCACAAGGGGCTCTTACCGGTAGTTTGGGGCTGACTTCGCCCTTACAAAAGTGGCAGAAGAACCTGTGGGCGGCGACGGCGGCCTCCGCCATTTTCCTCCTCCGCCGCAGCGGTCCGAGAGGGCAGCGGGCCCGCCCCTAGACAGGCCGCTCCCTCCCACCTCCGCCGCCACTGCCGCTGCTTCTGGGCGGCCCGCCGCTCCGCCACCGGCGTCAGTCACGTGGGTCGGCTTGGCCCAAAGGAGCTGGGCGCTGCGCGCGCGCCCCTAAGGCCCGCCCCCGGGACCTGAGAGGCGCTGGCCGGAGAGCCCGCCCACCGAGCCTCCCACAGCCCTTCGCCAGTCCTCCAACCTCCCAGCGAGAAGAAAGAAAGAGCGCCCGGGAAGCCACCGAAACCGCTGACGTTCTTCCCTTTTCCGGGTCATGCTCTCGGTCGGTCTTGCGGAGTGGCCCGCTGCCCCGGAGGCTCGCGGGAGCTGCGTGAGGTCGCTGTGGGGAACTTGGCGGCGTTAGAGTGCAGTGACCCAGAGGTTAGTAGGAAACGGGGCGGCCCTGTTTCTGGGTGAAGGAACCCAATCCCGGACTGGGAACCTGAGTGCAGGGAGTAAAGAGTTAGGACCAAGCTCCTTAGAAGGAATTTTCAAAAATGGCAACTGGTCTTCGGGTGCTTCCCTAAAGACCTGTCGGTGGGATGCTGAGCTGAGAGGCAAAAGCTTGGCTTCTGAGGAATTGGGGAAAATAAATGAACAAACCAATGTTTTTAAACAGCCTATTAAGGCTGTTTCTACTTTGTCAAGTAGAAATTTCAGAATTAGATACTTACCTGCAAACAACGTATTTCATCTCCTATCTGAAACACCTATTGCAAAGGTTTCCGTCACTTCTTAATTTATTTTTCTAAGTTGCCTTTGCTTCGTGGACTGGGAATGACAGTGCCTGTTCACTCGCGCAATAGGCTGTGAAGTGGCCTTTATTCTTCCAAACAATGAAGTGTAGAATCGAAGGTCTGTGACATTGCAAAACCCTCTACACCTATTCTTTAAAGAAAATTAGAATTAAGCAATTCCATAAAAGTAAATGTGGTGTATAGACCAGTCTTTTGTTTTTTATTCATAATTTTTTCTAAATTGAATTTTTCTCTACGTTTTTCTTTGTTACCTTGCTTCTTTTACTTAGTGAACAATTTTCTATGCTAATACATATTATACGTAACTTTAAGTGTTGGAGTAGTATTCCATTGAATGGGTAAACCGTAATTTACTGAATTTCTTACTGTTAGACATTAGGTGGTTTCCAATATGTTAGTATTATAAAGAGACCTACAGTGATGTGTTTTTATTACTTCTTTAGAACAGTATTCAGAACAAAATTATTAGGTTCAAGATATGCAAAATTTTGAGGATTATTATATATAATATCAAATCACCCTTTGCAAACTACACGAATTTATACTTAGCACCTCTACTCCCAACATGAAAGAAAAGCTTCTCAGCATACAGTGTTTTTGTTCTTTTTTTCTTTTTTCAATCCCATTCCAGCTCTGAGATTCCTTAGTACAATGACTCAAGCAGAAATTAAACTATGTTCTTTGTTGCTACAAGAGCATTTTGGAGAGATTGTGGAAAAAATTGGAGTCCACCTAATCAGAACTGGCAGCCAGCCACTAAAAGTAATTGTCCATGACACAAAAACATCACTGGATCAGGTATTAATTTCTTTTACCTACCTTTGAAAGCCTGTTCTAGTATCGGAACAGTAATATTTGTGGGGAAAGAGGATGAGATATAAGCCCCCAAGGTTCTGCTTCAGATAGTGTTCCTGGCTCATCATTACCTCTTAGGCAAATCTTTCCTCTTCCTTTATTCATAATGAGTCTACAAATTTCAGTACTACCTTTAAGGCATGAGAGTAATAGGGGTGAAGTAAATTGTGCTTTGAAAGGTAAAGATCAGAGGAAATATGAACATTGTAGCAAGGAATCTTCCTGATTTCATCCATTGATGTAGCTCTTCCAGTGGAAGGAGGAGGTTAGCACAGATTCTTACCCTGCCATCTCCTGCTGCTTAGTAAACTGTTGGGCAAAAATTCCTAGCAATAATAAGCTATGTCTTCAGATCTTTCCTCTCTTTATTTTGGGTCTGATCTAGGTTAAAAAAGCCCTTTGTGTTCTCATCCAACATAACCTGGTAATATATCAAGTGCACAAACGTGGTATGGTGGAATATGAAGCCCAGTGCAGCCGGGTGTTGCGGATGCTCAGGTACCCCCGTTACATCTATACTGCCAAAACACTGTACAATGACACTGGAGAGCTGATTGTTGAGGAGCTGCTGTTGAATGGCAAAATGACCATGTCAGCTCTCGTGAAGAAAGTGGCAGACCGGCTCACAGAAACTATGGAGGGTTAGTACTATATCAATAACTATTAGCAAAAGCATAGATTGGCTGGCTATAGGAGCAGACCTTCAGCTATCTTAGGCCATCTCACCTGCCTCTTTTCTCCTGTTATGTAGATGGGAAGACTGTGGACTATGCTGAGGTATCAAGCACATTTGTGCGACTAGCAGACACACACTTTGTGCAGCGTTGCCCATTGGTGCATGCCACTGAGAATTCAGACCCTGGGCCACTGCCACCTGCCCCCACTCTTGTCATCAATGAAAAGGACATGTATCTGGTTCCTAAACTAAGCTTGATAGGTAAGGAATTTTGATACCTGAAACTGTGATTTGCCCTAATGTGTATTCTTCCTCAGTAATTGTTACACAAACGAATCAATCAAGCAATGACCAAGTATTTATTCTGTGCCAAATACCATGATGTAAAATATGAAAAACCATTAAGGTTCTTGCCTTTATAGGGCTCAAGGCTAGTGCAGGGAACTTATATTAATTAAATAATCACATAGTTTAATAAATGCTTATTACATGACAAAACATAGGCATATAGCTAATAAGTACTACGATAGAAACATGTGAGATTTTGAAAATATATGAGGACTGGAGTTATTTGGGGGTTTGGGAGATATGCTTCTTTGAGAAAGTGGCATTTGACCTAAAATTTGAAGAAGTGGGAGCCAACCAGTTAGGTAAGGTATGAAAGGGTACACGGGATAAGCATTTTTGACAAAGGGAATAGTATATAGTGGAAAAAAATAGAATATTTGAGGAAGCGAGAGAAAGTTAAAACTTGCTGAAAAAAGGAGATCTGTGAGAGTACAGTTAGGGAGATAGACAGGGGCTAAATTGTGCAAGACCTCAAAGAGTATCTGTTCTTTGTCCTAGGAGCAAAGAAAAACCACTTAAGGATTTTAAGCAGCAAAATGGCATAACCTAATCTGCATTTTTAAAGATTTTTCTGTATGTAGAAATGTTGGGGCAGTAGTAAATGTAGGCAAGTCTTTGAAAAATTAGATATAAAAGTCGTGAGGGAAACAGGTATCAAGAATGTCATCCATGTGTCTGATGTGCATTTGTGGAAGGATGATGTTACCGTTCACTGTGAAAGGAAGCATTAGAGCCGATCTTTCCTCTCTTTTGCATCTCATCTAGTTTTAAAAAAAAATGTTGTGTTCTCATTCAACATATCAATAGTAGTAGCTCCTCAACAATCGTTATACAATTGAACAGGAGCAATTTCAGGGATTATGATTATAAATTTCTTTTTAAATATGTTGACTTTCAGATAACAATTTACCTGAGTTTTCTTTAACTACTTCATCTCTTGAGCAACTCTTAACCTAGAGACAGCTACCGATGTTCTTAGAATAGGGACACACCTGCTCTTATGTTGGTCTTTTCCTGTTATCGTATGAGATGTAGCCTAACCATTCCAACTGTTTTATTTGGCAGGGAAAGGTAAAAGGAGGAGATCATCCGAGGATGATACTACTGGGGAGCCCAAGGCCAAGAGACCAAAAAATACCACAGATAACAAAGAGGTAACAGGGCTTTTTGATTAGGAGTCCTCACACTGAGGCAAGCCAGAAACAGCACTAAGACAAGCCCTAAGAGACTTCAAAGATTCCTAGGTTGAGAAGTTAGTAGGATTATGAACATCATTAAATGCTGGCCAGCTATAGAATAAGGAAGAGTGAACTCCATTGGTGTCTCCCTTCTGAGGTTTACCCTACTTCAATCATTGAACAGAAGTAGCAGCTTATGCAAAAAAAAAAAAAAAAAAAAGGGGGGGGGAATAAAAATGTTATATTATTCAGAATAGCTGGAACATAGAGACCCATGGGAGCCAGTAGCGAGAAATGAGTCTAAAAAGCTTTATGTGAGCCTCAGGTTTTACCTTCAAATTCTTTTTAGTGTCTCTGTAAAGGTATCTAATAAGCATAGCAAATTTAGTGTAGCCAAAACAGAATAATTGCTTTCCCCCAACCCAAGTATGTAAAGGCCAGCCACATATCATATCACCATTTCCTTAGGCCAAAATCCTAGGAACCATCCAATCCCCCAGTAAAATCTGTCAGCCCATTCTCCAAAATTACCTGAAATCCAACTCTTTGTCACCAGTTACACTGCCCTCCTAGTCTAAACCACTATCATGCTAATCAACACTTTACCAACACTTTCCTGTATGGTCTCTCTACCTGTACTTGTATCAATTTAAGACCCAAAATTACTTTCTAAGTTTTTCCTTTAGTACCAACATATCACTGATTTAGACTTTTAATAGCTTCCCATTACTCTTAGAAGAAATACAAGTCTTGACTATGGATTATTAAGCTTTTTGAGAAGGGACTTGACATGCTAGGGACAAGGCTCTCCAACCTCACCACTTTACACTCTTCCTCTTGCTCACTGTGTTCCACCTTCTTTCTTTCACTTTCTCAAACATGTCAAATTTGCCCTGGCAAAGTAGCTCAGTTGATGACAGCATTGTCCTAATACACCAAGGTTGCAGCTTTGATCTCTAGTCAGGGCACATAAAATAATCAGCCAGTGAATACATAAATAAATGGAACAATAAATTAATGTCTGTGTCTCTAATTTTATTAAAAGATTAAAAAATAAATAAAAACATTTCAAACTCTTTTCAGTCTTCAGGTCTGCCTTTAGTATACTACTGCTTCAAATGCTTTTCCCACATATCTTCATGTAGTTGCCTCTCTTTAATCATTAAGATTTCAGCTCAAATGCTATTTCCCTACATTTCATGCATTATTGCCCACCTTCTACCTGAGTCACTACTACATTTTTCCATTTCATCTTCACAGCCTATATAAGGAGCCAAGATTATCTTTTATGTGTGTACACTTGTCTTTATATACTCTCAGACTATAAATTTCTCGAGTGTAGTATCTTGACCCTGGAATATTAGCAAGACATCAGTAAATATTTCTTGATTGACTAAGAGATATGGACTTTTATCCTGAAGGCCAGGGCGAGCACTAATGAATTTTAAGCAGGAGAATAAAATGGCTAGATTTATATTTATTTATTTTTAATATTTAAAAACAATTATCTTTAGAGAGAGGGGAAGGGAGGGAGACAGAGAGGGAGAGAAACATCAGTGTATGGTTGCCTTTCACCTGCCTCCAGGAATGGACCTGGCTAGAGATCTGGCTTGCAACCTGGTTATGTGCCCTGGCTGGGAATCCAACCAGCAACGTTTTGGGTTCACAGGCCAATGCCTGTCCACTGAGGCACCAGCCAGGGCTAGGTTTGTATTTTAAAAAGATTAGTATAAGCAGTTTCTAGTCTAACGCAATGGATTAAAAAGATTACTATATGTAATCTTTTATATATATGTAGTAGAATGGGTCATAACTTATGTAACTCCTTAAATGGATTTCAGCAAGTCCATCTGAATTTATACATATGCATTTTTCTGTAGAGCACTTTATTATAGTCTTCAAGGGAATTATGACCCCAAAAAGGTAAATTAAAAAATAAAGCAGAATAAAGCCTCAAAGATTAAAAAATAAAGCGAAAAGCACTACTTTCTGAGCAGTAGGGAGAATGATGCAAATGGAACAAATTAAAAATACAAAACCTATTTGCCCTTTTTATAGCATCTACTATATTAAAAAGAACAATGAAAACTAGTTAGGAAGCTATTGTAGTAATCAATGTGAGCCATGATTAGAGCCTGAAATAAGGTAATGACAGTCAAGATAAAAATAGATATTGATAAATATAAATACTAGATAGAACTTGGTAATAGAATGGTATATGAAGGAGAGCAAGGGGTTAGGGATGATATTCAAGTTTCTAGCTCAAGAAATTAGGTTTGTTGTATAATTAGCTGGAAACTGAAAAAACAGTTTTGGAGAACAGGAACAAGTGTCAAATAGGCAGTTGAGTTGAGAATGAATCTGAAGTTTGATAGAGAGTTCTAGAATTAATAGATTTGGGAGTGCATCAATAATTGAAGCCTGAAGAGAATGTAAAATCATCTTAAGTATAGCATGTAGAGAAAAAATAATAATAAAAGTCTATGGACAGAACTCTGAGGAGCACTAGTATTTATAGGTGGCATCTGAAAAAAGGATCTGTGCAGACTGAGAAAGAATAGTCAGAATGGTTAGAAGGAACACCAGTAAAGAATGGTGTCACCCCTGGCTTGTGTGGCTCAGTGGATTGAGTGCTAGCCTGTGAAGCAAAGGGTTGCCAGTTCAATTCCTGGTCAGGACACATTCCTGTGCTGTAGGCCGGGTCCCAGTTGGGGCTGTGCAGGGGACAGCCACATGTTGATGTTTCCCTCTGTTTCTCCCTCTCTTCCCCTCTTTCTAAAAATAAATAAAATCTTTTTTTTTTTCAACTCTTCCCCTCTTTAAAAATAAACTAAATCTTTAAAAAATATGTAAGAATGGTGTCATAAGTATTGGCGGGTATGGCTCAGTTGGAGCTTTGTCCCATAAACTAAAAGGCTGCAGGTTCAATTCCCAGGCAAAGCACATGCCTAGGTTGTACGTTCCATCCCCCATTCAGGGCATGTATGAGAGGTAACCCATCAGTGTTTCCCTCTCACATCACTGTAGCTCTCTCTCCCTCCCTTCCCCTCTCTAAATTAAGTTTTTTGAAAAAATGTAAAATTAGGAAATTTAAAAAATAAAGAATGGTGTCAAAAAATCCAAGGAGCCACACAAAGTTAAGAAGGAAAAAATGTCCATGTCATATGTTTCAGAAAAATCAAAAAGATCAGAACTGGAAAGTATTCTTTGAACTTGGCAACAAGGAGGTCCTCAGCAACCCTGGCATTTCATCACAGTGGTGGAAATGGGTTGAGTACATCTGTGGATGGGGATGCAGCTGGGATAGTCAACTCTTTGAAAACCTTGGCTATGACGAAAATGAAAATGAGAAATGGCATAGTGTTGAAGAATTATTTTAGAGTAGTAGAGATTTGAATAAGGTAAAAGCTGATGTAAAAGGTAGTAAAGAAAGAGGAGCTGGCTGGTGGCACAGTGGATAAGGTGCCAGCCTGCAAACCCAAAGGTTGCTGGTTCAATTCCCAGCCAGGGCACATAACCAGGTTGCAAGCCAGGTCTCCAGCCAGGACCATAGCTGGAGGCAGGTGAAAAGCAACTATACATTGATGTCTCTCTCCCTCTCTGCCTCTCTCCCTTCCCCTTTCTCTAAATATAATGAAATCTTTAAAAGAAAGAAAGAAAGAGAGGCTGAAGATTAGAGAGGAGGGAAAACTGAGCTGGGTCCCTAAGAATGCAGAAGAGGGTAAAATCTAGCATACCAGTTTGGGCATTAACCTTGATAGAAGGAGAAACAGTTTTCCCACTGTGATAAAAGTGGAATTAAAAAGAACAGAATTGTGAGGATGTGTGCACAAAGTTGAATTGAGTTCTGGCCTAATGGCTTCTATTTTTTTCTTAAATGATATGCAAGGTCATCTGCTGAGAGTGATAAGGGTTGGGGGTAAGTGCAAGATTTGAGGATACTGGAGAAGAGTAAAAATATAAATAGAAAAAGATTGGAGGTAGGCTTAGAGAATCTGAAGTCTGAGACTGAATTTATTGAGGCACTAGCCCACATGACTGGATGATTTCCTGAAACCAATTTGTTGCTATACAGGATTCACACGATACATTGGCAATAATTTTGCATCTCCTTATTTCACATGCTTCTTAATAATTTTGAAAAACTATGTTTCTAAGGTTATGAGTTAACATCATTTCAGATAGGAAGTATTAAATTCTGAGAGCAACCATCATGTCGAAGGAAGATGATGTTAGAGCAGCCATAATTTCTGGACTGCACACAGGGCAAACTGCTAAGGAAATTGCAAGCTTCAATAACATCCCTTTACATACAGTTTACAACATGAAGAAGGTGTACGATGCTGTAAGAAGCGTGTAAGGTATGCAAGGATCGCACAAGTCCAGAAATTGTACACAGAATCCAGGAGATCATCAATGAAGAACCAGGAAAGTCAATGCACTCCATAGCAAGAGAATTGTAGATGTCGGATGCAATGGCTCCCAAGATTATTGCTGAAGATATCAGATACAGATAGTATGTTCTTAGAAGAAGCCACTTTATGACACAGCAGACAAAGGAAAGGTGCTTTGAAAAAGCAAGGTGGAAAAATCCCAAAGAAAAAAAACCTGATTTTCTTCTCTGATGCAAAGAATTTTCAGCAGGACCAAATAGTCAACAGAAGAAACAACAGGTGGCTGGCTCTGTTAGAATCTTAATGAAGTCCCAATTGTCACGAAAACAAAATTTCCTGCTACAGTGCTGGTGTTAGGTGGTGTCAGCAGTGAAGGAGATAAGACCCCGCATTTGTTTCCACAAGGCTTGAAGTTGACTGTTGATGTTCACCTTGGCGCTTTGAGAGAAGTAGTTGTACCGTGGATGAAGCAAATTGCAAATGGACATTATTTTATCTTCCAACAAGATGGTGGGCCAGCACATAATGCCAAAAAGGTGCAAGAATGTCTCAGTGTCAATGTTCCTGAATTATGGTCAAAGGAAATCTGGCTGCCTACTTCACCAGATGCAAATCCTTTAGACTATTATGTATGGAGCATTTGTGAAAGAAGTTCATAAACAACCTCATTCTAAAAAAGAGGCTGTTGAAGCTAAGACTGAAAACATGATGATGTCCATGGATAAAGAAAAGTTAATGAAAGTGTGCTCAAGATTCCGAAGTCGAATCGAGTCTATTATTGCAGCAAAGGGAGACTTTTAACAATTAAAAAAATGACTATGTTTATGTATTTACATATAAGATTAAATTTATTTCAAAATATAACACTTTTGTGGTATGTTGTTTAGGTTACTAAAAGTTTGCCAATTTATCGTGCACAGTCTGTATAGGAAAAGAAATGGTGACCAGCCCTGGGCTATGTGGCTCAGTGGAATTGAGCACTGGCCTGTGAACCAAGGGGTCATGGTTTGATTCCTGATCAGGGCACATGCCTGATTTGTGGATCAGAGGCAACCACACATTGATGTTTCTCACCTTCTCTTTCTCCCTCTCTTTTCTCTGAAAAAAAAAAGCTCCTCGTCATAAAACTCTTCACTGTATCTAGATGTTTCTAATCCTTTTCTCCTCCTCAGCCCATTCCAGATGATGGAATTTATTGGCAGGCCAACCTTGAAAGATTCCACCAGCACTTCCGAGACCAAGCCATTGTTAGTGCAGTTGCCAACCGGATGGACCAGGTGATATCTAAGTGGGTGGGACAGTGGCCATCAGGGACATTCATATTTGCTAGATGTGGCCATTGGTATTTAGCCAGAACCAGCACAGAATAATGAATTCTGAATTCCAGTTCATTTTTCAAATACAGACCAGCAGCGAGATTGTGAGGACCATGCTTCGGATGAGTGAGATTACTACTCCCTCTGGCGCACCCTTCACCCAACCATTGTCTTCCAATGAGGTAAGGTTGATGTACTACTTTTCTAGCAGGCTCTTGGACATTATAACATACAGCCTGGGATTAGGTTGAATCTTGAAAGAGTCTTTGTTGGTTAAGGTGGGATGGAGATTATATTCAGGTGGTAGCTATTAAAATATTGCTATCTTGGTATCTAGCCTATAAAAACCTAAAACATAGAGTATAAATTACTACTCTTTTCAGATTTGGAATCTGAGAGCCTTGGTGCTTAGGACATTATTTGGCCCCTTATGTTTGTTTTATTTCAACATTAATTTTGAACATTCTAAATTTGTTTTTTGTTTATTAAAATAATATTTAATGTTTCTAATATATTGTTATTTCCATAATTATATCTATATAAAGTATACTTACCAAATTTATATTGCTTTATAAAAAATTTTAGCTTATGTAACAAAGTTAATTTTCTTTTTTGATGACAAAAGCAATTATGTGACTCATATTTAAACAGCATAGACATGTATAATTTTTAAAAGTTGTAGCTCCACTGTGGCCAGTGTGGCTCAGTTGCTTGGAACGCTATTCCATGAACCAAAAGGTTGCAAGTTCAGTCCCCGGTGAGGGCACATACCTAGGTTGCAGGTTTGTTCCCCCCTCCCCTGGTCAGGATGTGTAGGAGAGACAACCCATCGATGTTTCTCTCTTCCTCACCCCTCTGAAATCAGTGATCAAATATGTTCTTGGAGGGTTAAGAAATAAAAGTTGTAGTTCCCCAAAGTTCCAGAATGCTGAATGTTTTATTTCTTGTTGTGGATGGTACTAAAATGGGTGTATACAATTTTCAGCACTCATCAAATTAAATCGTTAAGACCTGTGCTCCTCTATATGTCACGTACCTCAATTTAAATATATAGATTTGCATAATCCCAGCCTGTCTTTGTTAATAATTTGATACATATCTTTATTCAGACCTTTTTTTATGTATCATCTCAATGTATGTGTAGTATATATATATGTTTTTATCCAAAAAATAATGGATTATACTCTATCTACTGTTATAAACTTGCATTTTTCATATGCCAGTATAATGTAAATCTTTTCATATCAGTTATAGATCTGTCTTATTCTTTTTTTTTTTTTCAATGTATGGTTGCCTTTCACCTGACTCCAGCCACAGATCTGACTGGAGACCTGGTTTGCAACCTTGTTATGTGCCCTGGCTGGAGAATCGAACCTGCGACCTTTGGGTTCACAGGCCGGCGCCTTACCCACTGTGCTACCAGCCAGGGCTTGTCTTATTCTTCATAATGGCTATATCATATGCCACTTAATGACTATGCCATACTCTATTTTAATTAACTTTGTGTAATTGGACATTTGAGTTGTCTCTAAATTTTTACTCTTACAAACAATGCTGCTGTATTTTTGGACATTTTTACACTGGTATCAAAAATGAAAACATCTTTATTTTAGTAATGTCAGCAATTCTAAATTCCCAAACCCATTTTCACTGTCTCGTTTTGTTCCATAGATCTTCAGATCCCTACCTGTTGGCTATAACATCTCTAAGCAAGTTCTTGATCAATATCTCACTTTGCTGGCAGATGACCCAGTATGTATGTTTTTGATTTTTTATTGTTTGTTGTTATTTCTGTTTATGATTTATTTCTACCACTGATACCTGGTATCATTCTCTGATAGCCTCATTCTCTACTTAGCCAACTCAGACAATTTCTGTGCCATCATCTGATGTCTTCTACAGAGTCTTGGCCAGACTTACTCCTTTAGAAACAGAATCACTGTATTTTCCATTCAGTTAATACTCTCTTTCTCTCTCTTCTTTTTTAATAGCTAGAGTTTGTTGGAAAGTCTGGCGACAGTGGTGGAGGAATGTATATCATCAGTATCCTTACCAGTGACCTCCTTACAGTTGGGCAGCCAAACTGTGAGAGTGGTGACTTAGGAAAGAAAGGGTTTGATAATGTTTAGTACATTGAATAAATTAACTAACATATTGATGATAAAGAAGTAAAAAGCACTTTTAATTAACCAAATTTTTGTTAAGCTAAATCCTGACTTTAAACACCATAGTTACTTTTTTATTTTTTAAGATTTTATTTATTATTTTTAGAGAGAGGGGAAGGAAGAGAGGCAGAGAGGGAGACAGACATCAATGTATGGTTGCCTTTCACCTGTCTCCAGCCACGGACCTGGCTGGAGACCTGGCTTGCAACCTGGTTATGTTGCCCTGGCTGGGAATCAAACCAGCAACCTTTGGGTTTGCTGGCTGACGCCTTATCCACTGTGCCACCAGCCAGGACCTTCAATTCTAAATTAGAGACTAAGGAATAAAACTAAGATCACATGACTGGGTCAAAACATTATTAAGTGACCTTAATCTTCTACATAAAGACCTACATAAGGCTCTTGGATCCCTAGCCACAGCCAGTCTGGAGTCCGTTGTACAGGAGAGGTAAGGGGGTCACCTTGATTAGGATTGGGGTCAGATACTTCCCTTCCATGCCCCATCTGAACAGGTAATTTAATCATTATGTAAGCAACCAGCATAGGCATATCTTGGCATATCTTGCCCCATTTTTCCACTCAACTGCTACAAATTCCACCAACTTTTCACTCTTCACCCTAAATACTCTTACTCTTCACCCCAAATAACCTCCTGCTTAATTCCCAATGGTGCTAATTAACCAGGCTTCCTAAAGCTTTTGCTTATCAGGGCAGGAACTGAGGCACACAAGTGTGTCAGCAATTGGTGACTACCTTATTAGTAGCAGTACCATCATCAGCCTGTGGAGTTATGAAAAAATTCTTTTGATTGCTGTTCTTCCCTGGTCCCAGCTTCACACATGGAAACAGCAACCACCATCTGTGACTAGTAGGTAAAGCTGATGTACGTTGGCCTGCTATTTGCTTTCTTCATTCCTTTCCAGATTTGGGTCTCGCTGTGCCAGAATATTTCGTCTAGTTTTGCAAAAGAAACACCTGGAACAGAAGCAGGTAGAAGACTTTGCAATGATTCCAGCAAAAGAGTCAAAGGATATGCTTTATAAAATGCTCTCCGAAAATTTCATATCACTCCAGGTAACCTATGACATAATCGTCATCAATCAACAGAGCTGGGCTAGAATGAGAGAAACTCCTGAGTCATGCACCTGAACCCCAAGCAAACTCTTATGTCCAGCTCTGATGGTGGGTAGGGTAAAGACACAGCAAGCACTTGAAAGATAATTGTGGAGCTTTAATTGGCCTAACAAAATCACCCTACCCTTTTTCTTTAGCTCCTAGTTTCTGAGATTTCCCCTTTCCTAGAACCTTAAGTTTATGATACATTAAATCTTTCAACAACATCTAGTGAGTTCTTAATATGTGCAGAGCCATGTAGTAGACCCTATGAGAAAATAAAAAGGATTTTGGAGTTAGAATCACAACTCCGCCTCTTATCTAATTATGTGAAACAAACTACCCACTGTAATTTTCCATCTATAACCACTGATGATGGTAATAAAAATAATGTAGTTTATGGTAAAGATCAGATATAATCTACGTGGCACATAAGAGTTGCTCAGTAAATGTTAGTTGCCTTTCTTCTTTACTTAAGGTATTGACAGTCAAATGGAAAAAAGATGACAGCCCAGTTTTCTTGTGTCTTGTGTCTGATTATGCCATAACACAGATGACTGGGGAAGAGGAAAGAAGAAAGAGCATAGTAGCTTAGGATGGGACAAATGTTTACATTGCCAGTTCTGAAGAACAGTATAATTTCTCTGATTTTTCTTTCTGTGGACAAGTAGGAAATTCCTAAAACGCCAGATCATGCACCTTCCAGGACCTTCTATTTATATACTGTGAACATCCTGTCAGCTGCCCGAATGTTGCTGCACAGGTGCTACAAGGTAACTCCTCTGGACCTTTTGTCTGTTCCTTCCACACAGTCTAGTGTTACTCTCAGGCCCCCTTTAGCCATTTTGCCTGAGCTGCTTAAATAGAACATATGTGCATTTTTTTTTTTTTTTTGTCTGTCTTCTCTCCTCAGAGCACAGCCAACTTGATAGAAAGGAGGCAATTTGAAACCAAAGAGAACAAGTGAGTAGCATTTTAGTTTAGTGATTTTTTCAAGTTCAAAGGCTTCAGGAGAAATTTCTTACAGAAATGGAAACCAATAGAGATGACAACCAGTCTAGTTATATTGAATTATTGGCTTAGGTTGGCATAAATAATACATTAGTCTGCACTTTTCTGATATATTCCCAGTGAAATAATTTTGTATATCAAATTCATGAGAAATGTATAAACTGTCACCAAACTTAAAGTGCAAATGAGAGGCAGTAAAAGTGTCAGGAGTGAAGTCACATTTCTAATTGTTTGTAAGAATATGTTCTTGGAGGTTGACATTATCCACTTTGGCCAGGAATGTGGAAATGGGGGGAGTTATACTCTGGGGCTAATGGGTAGAAAGGATCTCCACAGCTAGGGAACAAGCCTCAGAGTTGTGTTTGTCTGACAGGCGTCTACTAGAAAAGTCTCAGAGGGTAGAAGCCATCATTGCATCTATGCAGGCTACAGGTGCGGAGGAGGCACAGCTACAAGAAATAGAGGAGATGATCACAGCCCCTGAACGCCAGCAGCTAGAGGCTCTAAAACGTAATGTCAACAAGTAAGCAAACAAAATACCCTTCAAACCTACGTTTCATAATACCTTCCAAATAAATCCATTTCTTCAAGTTGACAAACAAACCTTAACTCACTATTTTCTTTGAAGCTCAGCTAACAGAATTTAACCTTCCAGTTTCCCTGAGCTGAAAACTCTGAATTCAGACAGCCTCAGCTTCTCCACCCTTACTACACATTTGTTCATCAAGGTTGTTGATTTTTGCTCCAGTAATATGTCTCAGATCTGGCCTTTCATCTTGGCCCCTATTCAGGCCTTTCTTCGATCTTCATAATTATCCCCTCCCCACAAACCATCTTGTATAATGCTTTCAAAGTTATTTTCTTTAAAATTATTGATATCACTCTCCTACTTTAAATGCTTTATAAACTCTTATATTTATAGTATAAAAGACCAGACCCCTTGGTGTGACATTTAGGACCTCTTAACAATATCATAGCTGCCTATCTTTACATCTTCATTTCCTTTTACTCCTCACCATTCACCTTAATAGGGATTGTTTTTAATCTGTACATGACTTTGGGGAATGTTACCATCTAAACAATATTAAATCTTCTAACCCATGAATATGGGAGGCCTTTCCATTTATTTAAGTCGCTCATGTTCCAGCAATGTTTTGTCATTTTTCATGTTCAAGCCATGCACTTGCTGTGTTAAATTTATTCCTAAGTATTTTATTGGTTTTTTGATGCTATTTTTAGCATTTTCTTAATTTCATTTTTGTCAATTGATAGTGTATATATAGAAATAAAACTAAGTTTTATCTTTTGATGTTATATCTTGCAACTTTAAAAAATTTGTTGACTCTATAGGTGAAAAGCAACCATACATTGATGCTTCTCTCCCTTTCTTCCACCCACCCTGCCTTCTCTCTGAAAATAATAAAATCTTTTTAAAATTTTTTTGTTGTTGACTCTCTTAGGGTTTTTGGTTTTGTTTTGTTGTTGTTTTTTGTTAGTTTTTTGTTTTTGTTTTTGCAGATCCTTTGAGATTTTTCTTTATATAGGATCATGTCAACCTGAATGCCTTTTATTTTTCTTTATTGCCCTCACTAGAACCTACAGTAAAAAGTTGAAGGAAAGTGAAAAACAGACATCCCTGTCTTATTCCTGATCTTAAGGAAAAAGCTTAGGGTGTGCATAGATGGCTTCAGTCGTGTAGAGGAAGTTCCCTTCTATTCCTAATCACTATGCACTAAAGCCTTAGCCACTCTCAGCTTCTAATTTAAAACACTCTAGGTACTTTTATACCTCTGCCTTTATATGTGCTGTGCCTTCTCCTGGTTGCATGTTAGACCCAAACTTCTCCCAGGACAGAGGCTGTACCTTTTGAATCCTCAGAAATTTCCACAGTGCCTGGCATTAGAGATGCTCAGTAAACGGGAGAATGATCTATTGGGTCTCCTGCTCTCCTGCTCTCTACACATAACCAAACATCTCTCTTTTTTATTTTAATTGATTATGCTATTATAGGTGTCCCGATTTTCTTATTCCTCTGTCCTGTTCTGCCTAGTACCCACCTTCCCCCCAGCAATCCACAACCCTCAGTTCATGCCCATGGGTTGTGCGTGTAAATTCTTAGGCTTCTCCATTTCCTTTACTGTTCTTAACATTCCCCTGTCTATTTTGTGCATACCAATTATGCTTCTTAATCCTTGTAACATTTCCCCTATTTCACCCTCCCTTCCCCACTGATAACCCTCCATATGATCTCCAGAACTATGATTCTGTTCCTGTTCTAGTTGTTTACTTAGTTTGTTTTTGTTTCTTAGATTCAGTTGTTGATATTTGTGGTTTGTTGTCATTTAACTGTTCACAGTTCAAGTCCCTTTAAACAACATTTCATATAATAAGGGCTGGTGATTATGAACTCCTTTAGCTTTACCTTATCTGGGAAGCACTTTATCTGCCCTTCCACTCTAATGATAACTTTGCCAGATAGAGTAATCTGGTTATACATCTTTGCTTTTTGTCACTTTGAGTACTTCTAGCCAGGCTTTTCTTGCTTGCAAAGTTTCTTGTGAGAAATCAGCTGGTAGTCTTATAGGAACCCTTTTGTGGGTAACTCTGCTTTTCTCTTGCTGCTTTTAAGATTCTCTCTTTGTCTTTAGCCGTTGGCATTTTAATTATGATGTCTCTGGGTGTGATCCTCTTTATATCCATCTTGTTTGGAACTTTGTGTGCTTCCTGGATTTGTATGTCTATTTCCTTCACCAACTTAGGGAAGTTTTCTTTCACTTTTTTCAAATAAATTTTTCGATTTTTTGCTCTGCCTCTTCTCCTTCTGGCATCTCTAGGATTCAGATGTTGGCACTTTTGGAGATGTCCCAGAGTCATCTTATTCTCAGTTTTTAAAATTGTTTCTTCATTCTGTACTGGTTGACTGTTTATTTCTTCCTTATGTTCCCATTCATTGATTTGATCTCTAGCTTCCTTCCCTTCACTATTGGTTCCCTGTGTATTTTTTTAATTCCACTTAGTGTAGCCTTTATTTCTTCCCTTATTCTGCTATACTCAGTGAGTTCTCTGAGCATCCTTATCACCAGTGTTTTGACCAGTGTACCTGCATCTGATAGGTTGGCTATCGCTGTTTTCACTTAGTTCTTTCTTGTTCTGGAGTTTTCATCAGTTCTTTCATTCAGGCCGTATTTCTTTGCCTCCTCAATTTGGCAGGCTTCATGTGTTTCTATTAGGTAGGGGTACTTAGACTCCCTTTGTCTTGGTGTACCTGTTAAGTTGTAAGGGGTAGCACCTTAGGTATTCACCAGGGCAGGGTGAACCACTTCACTGGTTTTTGGCACTGTATGTTGGGGAGGGGTCTTGGCTTATGATCATCTTTGTGTTTTAGTGGAACACCCTAAGCTATTAGATTTCTGGCTGTATGACCCTCCTCTGCAACTATTCTCCTTACTTTGTCCTGACTATTGGAACACTGGAACGAAGCCATTATTCTTTAATTTTCTTCTGTGCCAAGAAGCTCATTTATCACATAAACCCATGGGATGCGATTCCCTGCCACCCAGCACAGTACAGGTGACACTGAGCATTCCGCCAGACTGTAACTAACCATTTCTCCTTACCCAGCCCAGCCTGTAACTGTAAACATGCTAATAAATGTTTAGTCTGAGCAAATAGTTTCTTTTCACTCAGGTTGGATGCCAGTGAGATCCAGGTGGACGAAACTATCTTCTTGCTGGAGTCATATATAGAGAGCACGATGAAGAGACAATGACCCTGAAGAAGAGTCTTCCTCAACATCTGGAGGGACTGAAAGGAAAAATAAAGGAGGTGCCTGGGTGCATTCTTTACAGTGGGATAAGCTACAGATTGTTGTACTGAAACCCTTTATCACTACCTCCCAGAACACACCAAAAAGAGCTAGATGTATTTTTTTAAAGTTTGTTGATCCTGTCTTTGACCCATCACTACATTCTCTTCTCCTTGACAAGAGAATTTAAAATCAACTAGAGTAACCATCTCTCAGATGCACCAGTCCCCACCATGAAGTCAGCCCAGCCTATGTTTCAACATCCCTAGCAGTCGAAAAAACTTTTTCCCAAAAAATTCATTCCACTTTCAAAAAGATACACCTGTTGTTTATTTTGTTACTATGTGATTAAACACATACACGCATACACACACAATGTAGAGAATATGAAAACTACCACTAAGTAGGGGGAAAAGCTATTTTCGGGACTAGCAGGTGGATTGGCCCAAGCAGTCACTCTATGAGTAGAAGCCGCATTTGCCAGCTCCAAGTTGAAATTGTGTATGTAAAACACTTCATGTAGCTTAGCATATGGTAAGTACTCAATAAATCATTGACTTCCTCTTATCCATAGTTCCTTAAAAGTGGCAATTCTAAGGTTTCTCGCTACCATGATTAATAGTTGATGTAATTTGTCACAGCAGCTTCAGTTCATATAAAGCAGTTAAGTGTGGCTTTGTAATCTCTTCAGTTTTCTTTTACCAATGTTAATTTTTTTTTAAAGATTTTTATTTACTATTTTTAGGGCGAGGAGAAGGGAGAGAGGGAGAGAAACATCAATGTATGGTTGCCTTTCACCTGCCTTCAGCCACAGACCTGGCTGGAGACCTGGTTTGCAACCTGGTTACGTGCCCTGGCTGGGGAATCAAACCAGCAACCTTTTGGTTGGCAGGCAGTGCCTTATCCACTGTGCCACCAGCCAGGGATGTTCTTTCTAATTCATTAAATTTTAGTGCCAATTGCTAGCCATTATCCTGTGTATAATATACCAAGTTAAACAAGATACCATCTGCGTTCAGACTACTCATTGTTTACTGAGCACCTATTAAATACCCACTTATTAGGCCATACTTTAAGGACACAAAGATGACTACACTTTGGGCATACAGGTTAGTGAAAGGAGACAAATGCAAAGAAGTATGGGGAGGAATATAATGGAAAAGGTCTTGTATAGAGAGACCATAAAAAAAAGTGACACTTGATTTGTAGTTTGGAAAATGAGGATTTGCCAGCTGGAAAGGGACAAGGATTCAAGAAGGAAGCAGAGCCTGGTTTGGTAGAGAACCGCAAATAGGATATAATTAGAAAAAGGCATATATGTCCTGCCAGAATTGAGGTGAAATAAAGGGGAAGTGTCAAAAATGTTTCCTGGGTATCTGACAGGTGTAATTAATTTGAGGCAATACCTGCCATAACAGGTATGCAGAACATTGTGGAGGGGTGCTAATAATTCAGCCCATGGCTGGTGGGGAGGGGGTCATGTGAGTCCAGAAATCATTCGGTCGGAGGATCATTGTGCTAAACGGAGAAGGGAAGAAAAGGAGGAGCTGATATTCACTAATAATACCCCCATGAATCATCCCCAAATGTTGCCTACATTTCCCAGGGACTTGGGGGAAGCCTGCCTTCCTCCTGATCCCTCTGACCAAGGAGTGGTATCACTGGGCCACCGGAAGGCACCAGGTGGAATGCAGAGACCCAGAGCCACACGATGGCCAATGGCCACGGTGCGGGTGCTGCTTTCCAGATACCAGGAGTTGGTGAGCTTCAGGTACTGTATGCAGACTCCTGGGCACCAGGCTGGGCTCTGACGGTGGCCCACACTCTGCAGCCTGCCCCAACAAACTTCCTCTTCAGCAAGTCGTTGTGGGTGCCTCAGCCAGGCTTCCTCCAGCTGGGGGAGTGATGGGACACTTACAGGCTGGCCTGGGCTTTGGACCCTATGAGAGCTACTTGCAAGGCCTGGGGGCCAGGCTGATCCTCCTGACTCAGCCTCCTCTCCCATCGCACAGTGTCACCCAATTTTTCAAAGTTCTGGCCCCCACTGCTGCAACCCTAACTCAAGCAGCTCCCTCCTGCCAGAGACCCATTTTGTGGCCATGGACCAGCAGCCCAAGCCTCTGGGAACTGAGCTGCCTGTGAATCGAGGGGTGGATCTGGGTATAGCTGTCATCCTGCAGTCCAGTTAACAAGTCTGTCTTGTTGACCCAAATTATACGTATCCTCAAGAGTTCCCTCCAACCTCTGGGTACCCCCAGGTGAACACCCTGAGGACAAGACCCCAAGTCCAGGGAAGAAACTTGCTCTTCACCCAACATGTCATTCCCAGTTTCTGAAGTACTGAGAGGAAGACACAGAAACATGGTGTGTTCCTTAATTACAAGAGGCTGCAGCTGCATCTGTGCCCACTGAAAGGGCCAATGTAAATAGGAGTGGCAGCCCCTGGCCAAGAATACCATCACTATTGGGCCCCCTGTTGCAGGTGGGCATGTGGAACTTAATGAAGAGGAAACCCTTCAACTGACTCAACCTGCACCGTCCTGAACCCAGAGACCTATCTGGGACAACCTTGGGTGTGGTCTGAGGGAGAGGCAAACCAAGGACCTGGAAGTCAGCACTGGCTCTGACTCACCCTCTCACTGCCAGCTGCTGGGCAGCTTCCAGAACTTTTGAGGAGAGACATCTGCAGCTGCCCCAGGGCCAGTTCTCTTGGATCCCTCCGCGGTTATAGGAGGTTAGACAGAGCTGGTAGAGGTCCCTCCCCATTTACGAACCCTTAACTTCTGCCCACTAAAGCACAGCTTTACCTGCCTTGGCCACAGGGACAATAGAATGGGTGGTTTTAAGTTCTAAAACCTGATTAGCTGCATTTACAGTCTGAAAAAAGAGAAGTTCTCATTTTTGCCACTTTCTTCTCTCCTACCCTCCTAGGCTGAGCTGGGGTCTCCCCAAATACCATCACATTCTTTTTCTACTCAAGGTCTCCCAGGAGTCAACAGCAGCTGCAGGTATGGCTGGCAGTGGAGGAATGATACAGGGGCACAGGAGGCCCAAGCAGACTGATTCTGACTATGTCTAAGGTGGGGGAGAGGGGAACTCAGAGAAATCCAATAGCCTTGCCCCCTCCCCTAGTTTCTCTCCATTCCACTTGTGGGTAGATTGTAATCAGAACAGGCCTCTTGAGAGAGGCCATGATAAAGGAATCAACACATCTGACCCCAGGCCCAAACCCAAATGAGGTGAGCACCTTTATATGGCTAGACCCAGATGTAGCAGCTGTAGTGACCACCACAGAGAATGAGACAGACACCTGGACATCTCTCCCAGGAGCTACCATCCTCTGTCCTGTAAGAGCTTCACCCTGACCCTCCAACACACCAACACACGCATTGAGAAATTCAGCTTCCATCTCCTCCCAGGGGCAGAGGTGATTTATGTGGTGGGAGTTTTAAGTGGTGACTCTGTCAACAATGAAAAGAGCACATGAGATCAAAGACACTGTCCACATCAAACTCCAAGGGTGCCTGTTCTGACTGGCTAGCCCTGAAGACCTGGGTTTGTGTCCCACTCTCCCATAGGGGCAAGTCATTTAACTCTCCTTGATTCTATCTCCTTTCTGAAAAATAAGGTTAACACCCACCCACCCTTCTTCTGCAGTAGTTGGGAGGATTAAACGAAAATGGGTATGGAAGTGGGCTAAGGCACAATCCAGACAGAGGTTGTCATCACGTACGTAGTACAGTAAAACTAGAGGAGGATGGAAGGGCTCAACCTCTGGCCTTGCCCATGTCCACACTGCTGCAGACAACCCCAACCACTGCAGAAGTCAAAAAGAGGGTCATTATTGGGACCAAGTCTGCCCTCAGGCTCTGGCTGCAGCATCTCTGCAGATAAGGATGAACAGCAGGAGGGCTCCACAGGGTTGGACTGAATGTAGTAGTGCTTTTGTTGGCACTGGGATGGTGGGGGCAGGAGGAGGAAGAACAACTGTTGGAAGTCCTCCGTGTGGCACCTCTACCATGTGAAACTGCAGCTCATGTGGACCCTGGGCCTGCAAACAAAGAACAGGACATGAACCCCCTCCCCATAAACCAGGGATCTGGAAAGCCGGTGCATAATCCCCTCTCCAGTTCACCTCTATGACACAGAAGATTTATAGTCTTTATTATGGGTAAGAACTTTGCTACAACTTTGGAAATAAAAAGTAAAATTACAACAGAGGTCCTAAGCCCTGGAAAAGTCTGTAAAAAGGAGATTGGCGAGAGCACAAGGGTCCTCCCACCTCCTAGGAAAGGTGCTGAATGACCCAGACATCACCACAGGGCCATGGGCCTTTAGAAGCTCCAACCCTGGGCTGGTCAGCATAAGAAACATTGTGAACTTAAATATATAAATAGAGAGGGCCCCAGGCAATAGGTCAGGCCCTGCTCCCAAAACCCTGGGGATCAGGGCTAAGGCCTTCTCCCTCCTCAGGCATACAGGAACTTTGGAGGCATGGTAAGTCATCTTTGGATGTATTTTGGTTTTCCTTGTTTATGTACAAAAAAATCTGTAACCCAAAATAAAGTTCTCTGTCCATGAGTCTGTCTCAGTTTCTCCACCTGTCTGTTTGGTCATAGAGAATGGAATGGACATTAAGAAACAATGGCTATGGAGAAGGTACTGAGCTCTGGGTTTGGAAAATGGGGAGAGGGCATCTGGGGGGTTAACAGAATGGCCCCTTCTCCACAAAGCTTTCGATAGTCAAGGCTGAGAATTCAGCCCTTTCCCCAACTCAAAATGCATTCCATTTGCCTCCCACTGCCTAGGTTCACATACCCAAAGGAACATGCCAGCCATCTAAAGAACACTTCAAAAAATAGAACCCAAATGTCCTTAAAAATAGGTTAAATATTAACCCTTTGGGTGCTGGCCTTATCAGAAATGAGGCCAAAACCAAGCTTCCATGAAGGTCTTTCTGGCCTTTGGCCAACACCCCCAAGGGTTTAGAATGGCCAGGGGTCTAGACTCCATAGCATACTTGCCCAGCATTGAGACAGTGAAGATTCCGTAATCCAGGGAACTCAGTCCAAGGAAATGATGTCTGACCGGCAGCCAATCAAAGAGGGACCCGGGGGCAGGGGTCCTCCGTGCCCCTCCCTCAAGGCCCCTCCAGGAGCCACAATGCTACTGATCCGGCCAGGATGGGGTGCTGGAGTAGTACTGCGGTGAGAGCTCCCCAATGTGGGGGCTAGTGGGCCCAGGAAGTGGGAAGGGGTGCCTCGGTACTGGAAGAAATGGCCAAGGGCATCCTGTTCATCTAGCGAGGTGATGACGGAGGGACCATAGTGCTGGGAAGAATCAAGGGCACAGTTAAAGATTTTATACTTTCTTTACCTGCCCCCCACCCCATCATTCATCTCCAGAATATCATATGGAATAAATCAGCTCTGCATCCCAGGTAGTCTCTGAAAAACAGGAGAGCCTCCCTCTGATTCTTTCCCTACTTCCCTACACCCACCCTGATTCCCTGCCTTGAGACAGACCCTCCAGCTTGCTACTTTCTTGGCCTTGTGAGCATCTGAAATGTGTGGAATGTCCGTTAAGGCAGGCATGGTGCTCAAGTGCACATGGAGGTGGGCAGTGGGGGGATGAGCAGGCAAGGAGCAGAACTACACTAAAATCTCTAGAGACAGAACAGTAATAGGGATCGAGGAAGACACAGGTGAAAATCAGGAAACACTACTGGAGCCTCACAGGGAAATAAACTGCCGCACCATCCCCTCTTCCCTTACAAATTTAGGTCTCCAGGGAAAATGAGGGAGGATGCCCATTAGTGCCTAGAAAAGAAGCTTCAGAAATCTGAGATTTTCATAGGAGAAGGGATCACTTACCTGACTTTCAGTGTGAAGAAAAGAAAATAAATCTAAACCTGGTAAGAAAAAAATTAAAATCAACCTCCTGTCTGATGCCTTCACCACCAAAAACAACAGACAAGTTCCTTGGATTGTGGCCCTATGTAAAAAAGAGCCAGAAAGCTTTGAAAAGGATCAAGGGCTTGATCTGATTCTGGGGAGGATGTGGCAGTGTAGAGCCCCATTTTGTGGTCAATGTCCTACCTTGGATGTCTGCCCCCAGTGAGAAGGCAGGTGGGTACTCATGTAGTGGGAGACTGGACAGAAAATCCCCACCCAGTGTGCCCACAGCAGGGCTCCGTAACACTGAAGATGGCTGGTGACCAGATGCCAGGACCCTGTGAGGAGAGACAAGGAACTAGGGTAGCCAGGGAAACACAGATGCCCTCACCCAGCTCAGCCTCCCAAGTTCCCTCCCTCTCTGCACCAGGCTTTGCCCAGTAACCAGAAAGATTCCCTGACTTCTTCCTGTGTCCCTTCTGCTATAGTACGGACTCAGCCTATTTTCTCACACCCTTTGCTTCCAGGTAGGGTCAGGAAGGCAGCTGAGGTGACAGGACAGTGCTTCTTCGTTGGGGGTAGGTCCTCCTCATCTGATGAGCTTTCTACTGTCAAGTCAATGACTTCAACTTTCTTCTTATTCTCTGATGGATTTCCCTCCTGGACTGGGCTATACTGGAGGCCTGTTGGTAATAAGAATATCGCGTCTCAGAGAAGAGGCCATTCAAGACTTAGCTCAGCTAGGGGACAAGGGATCACTCACCATCCAGCCCATACCCTGGCGGGGGGCAAACCTCAGATGCCTCCTTCTTGGGTTTCATTGGGCACCAGGATCCATCTTCCATGAACTGGATCTCATCACAATCCGAGCAAGAATTAAGAATCTCCATGAATAGACTGGAGGAAGAAGAGAAGGGAATTCATGGGGTTGGGACAGTAGCCAGGCCTCATCTGTAAAATAGGGATATTGTTCACCCTACTGATGAGTTGTTAGAATAAGTACACAATGTGAAAGAGCTCTGTAAACTTTAAAAACTATATACTTTAAATAAACATATTCTAAGCACCTATTTAATGTATTACTAAGGACAAAATAAGGAGCAGAGATACAGAACTCAAAAACTACCTCAAGCCCTGGCTGGTGGCACAGTGGATAAGGCGCCGGCCTGCGAACCCAAAGGTCGCTGGTTCAATTCCCCAGCCAGGGCACATAATGAGGTTGCAAGCCAGGTCTCCAGCCAGATCCGCAGCTAAAGGCAGGTGAAAAAGGCAACCATACATTGATGTCTCTCTCCTTTTCTGCCTCTCTCCTTTCTCCTCTCTCTGAAGATAATAAAATCTTTTTTAAAAAAACTACCTTAAAAAGGGTGCTGGGAACAAGACCCATAATGTAGGCTCTGGAAGGGGGTTATGGCTAGCTAGATCAGCATATGCAAAACCTCAGAAGAAATTTATTGCTATGCTGAGTGAGAGATCAGATAGTTGTTATTAAGTGATACAACAGTTTAATACAGTGGCTTTGCCACTTACCAAAAGTATAACTTCAGGCAAAATACTCGGTCTCTATAGGCCTGTTTCCTTACTTGTGATGGTAGCAATACAAAGGTCATAGAATTATAAGGATTCATTGAGGTAAGATATGCAAAGTGCTCAGCACCATGCGTAGTATATAGTAAGTCCTCAGTGTTAGAAATATTTTAAAAGGAATTAGAGTACATATGTACTCTATATATATACATACATATACGTACACACACACATATATATGTATCTATACACATGAAAGAGCTAGTGACTTTCCTAGGTAGGAAAGCAGAATGCAGAATGGCCCTACCCATCAATGATAAGAGATTCATAGGGAGCCTTCTTGTCACACACAGGACATGTCCATGTTGGCTTCTTCTCATTCATCTGTAGATACAGGGCAGCATCGAAGCTCTGCAGGTGGGCGCAGGTGAGAGCACGACAAGGGACAGTCAGGCGCATCTTTCCTAGCTGAGGAGAAATGAGTTATCTGGTCAGAGTCCCCATACCCCAGGAAGCCTCACTAAAACCTGCTCTGAGTCCAGCAATTTCACCCAATCCTCCTCCACACTTCTGTCTTGTACTCACCGGGCACATGAGTGATACCCGGAGACTTGTAGTGGCTACCTCACTGTCAGGGTCAGCAGTCAATTTCTCCTTGACTAAAATAGGAATGAAGCCAGAGACATGAAGTCAGTAAGGGTAGAGAGGAAGCCTGGAAGGTGGAAGTTAGAAGCAGATGGCTCTGGCAGACAGGCAGCTGGGTAGAGAGCTCTTGGGGACCAGTGGGCTATCATATGAGGGTAATCTGGGATCTGGATTATGAAGTAGTGGATTATGAGTGGGTGGGTGGATGGGTGGGTAAGATTTCCTCATCCCCAAAGATGTTTAAATACAGCTTGGTAATACTTTGGCAGAGATGACCCAAAGGGAATTATAGCATCATGAAAGGGCCTTAGCCAGTGTGGTTCAGTTGGTTGGGCATCATCCCACAAATCAAAAAGTTGCAAGTTCAATTCCTAGTTGGGGTACATTTGGATTCAGTCCCCAGTGGGAGCTGTACAGAACATAATCAATAGATGTTTCTCTCTTAAGACAATGTTTCCCTCCCTTTATTTTTCCCCCTTTCCTCTCTCTCTAAAATCAAAAATAAAAATCTAAAAAAACCTTTATTAAAAAAGCATTATGAGAGGAGGGTTATAGTACATGATCCTTAAGATTCTTTCCAGTCCAGAGAACCCCTATTCCAGTGCAGCCTGAGTTACTGTCTGGGAGGTGCAAAGCAGATGTATAATTGGAAATGCAAGGGTGTCATTCAGTACCTGGGAGTGGTCTGACCACTAAGATTGGTAAGGGAAATAAGGGGAGGATTGAGGTTAATGTGAGACGTGAGGCAGACTGTCATAGAGGGGTTAGGTTTGATTAAAGAGGCTAGAGGCCAGGAAAAGGGGCAGAATGCTACTCACTCAGTGCCCGGGAGTGGTCTGGGTTCCGGATGCCCTTTGCTCTGAGTTTTTGTAGAAGGGTCCCTGCAGTCAACTGCCTCACCAGGTACACAGACAATGAGTAACTCTACTTGGAGATAGAGGGAGACAATTAATCTCTGCTTTGCATACAACCCTCTACCCTTTGTCCCATGACGACCAGAGACAGCAGATTAAGGCAGAGAAACCCATAAGATGTTTCCCAAACCCACTTGTGTGATTTCCTTCTCACTCCCTGCATCCTCCATCCTCCCTGCCTTTGCCATGCTCACCCGTCCAAACTCAGATGACCAGTTGACCACAATGGTGTTGGGAACAGTGGCTGAGAGTCGAGCCAGGGGTGTGATGTTGATGGGGCGACTGGGCCTCTTGGGCTCAGCCCCATTCTTGGTAGGGGGAAGGTAACCCTGGGGAAGGCAAGAACTAGTCAAGACATCTTATCTCAGGTTACTCCCCAGAGGGAATGCCAGCTCGCTGACCAAGGAGATGGGGGCCCATTCAGTAACTCAAAAAACTGGAGCACTGTCATTGTGTGTTGGGTTTATTCCTGGGGGTAAAGGACAGCTTATCCATTGACCAATGAAACAGAAACTGACTCATTGACTTCCGGAAAAGGAAAAACAGAGATGTCCCACTTGGTCCAAACCTCAGCTCTGGATTCATCGCATCTCAGAAGCCTTCCCTGAACATTTGGGTTGAACCAATGTCACTCCTGTGGGTTCTGACAGAACTCTTGTTCAGTCCTATTTTAGTACTCTCTGGATTACATTGATTCAGTCAGTATATTGAGCACCTACTATGTACTAGGCACTGTGCTAGGCATGTCTCTTTCATAATAGGATTCTGTGGTTAACATGTAAGAACTGAACAGACGGGCTTGCTGCCAGAGGAAGGAAAGAGCATTTACCGGCAGAGGGCACAGTTTCCCATTGACCTTGACAAAGAGATTGGGAGGGAAATAATCCTCCTGGGGGCAGCTGGTCTCACAGAGACAGAACCTAGGAAAAGATGAAAGAAGATGAAAGGATGGGTGTAGTTTCTTGAGCCAAACCCCTCAGCATTCAACAAGAGTCTCAGGGATATCTCCTAGGAGTATCTGTCATACCCTTTTTTCATTCCCACCCCTAAAGGAAACCTGGCAGAGAGGAAGGAAAGATCAACTCACCTTAGCTGCACCTGTATGGTGTAATCGCATTTAGCTCCTGGTAGAACCTCTCTATAACAGGCAGGGAGAGGAAGAGGTGTCAGAGGGCACAGGTGAACAGACAGAAACACAGAAAGTCAGATGTCCAGGAGATAGCAGAGAGACAGACATTCAAGAGAATGAGAGACAATGCGGGTGCGGGAGGGTGGATAGCGCCGGGAGCAGAGCAAACGTGAAGTCAGAGAACAGAGTTGAGGAGTAACCACCCAAAAGTGAGACAAGAGGACTGAAGAGATGTACCTGGATGTGAGAATCTGCTGCACTTGCTGGGGTGTAAGGGCAAAAGTAAAGTGCGCTTCCTCAAATCGCTGGCTAGAGGTGGATGCTTGAGGACACAAAGAGGCAGTTATTCCCAAGCCTGTGCATGCACAGGTAGCCACAGAAGTTACCCTTATCCCAGGCTAATGATCCCACAGGACTGAAGCCTCAGAAGGCTTAGGGAAGAGGCATGGAGTCCAGAAAAACTAAGGGACCACAAAGAGCCATACCGAGGGTGGTGGGCCGGATGAGCTCCCCGTAGATTTCATAGAAGGGCAATGGTTTCATGGTGACATCAGGGTGCACAGGCTGGGGCAGAGGGGGGTGCATGTCCACTTCCCGCTTGGGGCCCAGGAGGGTGCCAGGAGCCAAGAGGACTGGAGGGATGGGAGCTAGAGGACCAGAGGAACCTACAGGAGGGGTGCCAGGGGGCAAAGAAAGCAGGGAGAGATCAGAGGGCCCAAGTGTCTTCCGGGGGAATCGTCGGCGGTAAAGCTCTTTGATCTTCATCTGAACACTGGGGGCACAGCTGGACTTGAGGAGGTGCAAGGCCTTGGCCAGGAGTTCGTGTTTCCGTCCACTCTTGTTCCGGCCAGCAAAGCCTAGGAGCACCTGGAGCTCAGACACCCGGAAGCTCATTACCATGTGCTGTGGAGAACAGAGAAGCTTGAGAATCCTACCTCACATGGGCCTATCCTGCCAAGGACACTGGGGCTGAGCTACAGGTTCTTTCTTTCCCGCATTCATCACAAAGATATCTTCCAGCCAGTAGTTTACTTTACTGCCAGACAGCCAACCTGGCCAAAGGGACATCCCAGCCCCACTTTAGCAGCCCTCAAGTCCACCTCACTACTACCCACAGAGCTTAAAAGCAATCCTATCTCCCCATACCTGCTAAGTTGACCAGGTCAGGGTAGGAACAGCAAGCCATCCTGAGGCACACCTCTGAACCCACTACAGCCTCCAACCTCCATCATACCTGACTGTAGCCTGAACGCTGCTTTAAGCTGCTTATTTCCTCTCCTGCTCTTTCTCAGAATCTCAGACCCATCCCTCCTGGGAAAAGGATAGACAGGGAGAAGAGGTATAAGAGATTTCATGCCAGGCAGCCCACAGGAAAGAAAAGAGCCAGATGGCTGGAGAACTGTGCCCCGTAGCCCACACCTCCCAACACTTCAATCCACCTCAGCTATTTTCCAAAAGCTTCTGAAGCTTTTGTGGCCAGGGTTTTCAGGACAGGTTCAATGTTAATAACTCCCCCAAATTCTTTCTCAGTATTATTTATGTAACCACCACCCTCTCAGTGCTACATATCTGAAAGGAAAAGAAGACCAAAACTTGGGGCAAAGTGGTTAACTAACAGTGAACCCCTTTTGTAAATCTTCAGCAGACCCTGCCATGGGCAGGCCTTGCTAGCCCTCCACAATTCCCCCCCTCATAGAAGGCTTTATGGCTTTGGGCCTTTTTTGAGGACTGTGATTAAAAACTTGCTCCTCTGCTTGTCTGCCCATTCTTATTTTCTCTGCCTTGTCATTATTTCCCCACCAGCTTCGTCAAGAACTTCCATCTTTCTACCCCATAGTTTCACACTCCTCCGGTCTCTGCACAAAGATACCGACTCAACGAAGCTGGACTCCCGCAGACTTCTGCCCCACCCGTCGATCTAGCGCCCGCACAGCCCCGCCCCCTAGATCTCAGCCGGCCACTGGCACTTCCCAAGGCTCGCATCCCAGTAGCAAACTCAAAGCCTCCACCTCTCAGCTGCATTTCCCAGAAAAGCCTACGGTGCGTCAGCCCCCAGTACTCTTCTCTGCATCTGCCCCCTACCGTCGCATTTCTTGGCCTTGATAGACTCTCCCCTTACGCCTCCAAAACAGCTTTTCCCTCTGGCCCTATCACACTACCGCTGCGTCTACTACCAAATGAGACTTTTACCCCGCGTCCCCGCCCCCCAGCGCCTCGGCCCCTACCGCGGCAATTCCCCCTCGGCCCCACCCCTCCATCTGCCCCGCGGCCCCGCCCCCGGAGCCTCGCTGCAGCTCCTTCCTCGCCTCCGGCCGCTTCTCTCCCGGCCCTAGCAGCCGGTCCCCGCCACATCTCCACCCGAACCTTCTGGACCCAGTCTCCGTCGCTCTCCTGACTCCGCGGACCGCCGGGCTCCTTCCAGAAGGGATGGGGAGGGGACCAGTACCTTTAATTCGCCCAGCTCCGCCATCTTGAGACATCGCAGGCGCGCGAGCCGGAGCCGGAGCCCAGGCCCAGGGACCGGCGCACAACTCACCACCCCGGCGCGGGCCGCAAACTGCCTCCAGCTCCGCCCCGTCCGGCCCCTCCACCTCGCCGGGCAGGCCCCGCCCGCCGGGCTCCGAGCCCGGCGATCCTCAGCCCCTCCCACCACTGGGGACTTGGCCTCAGCAAGTCTTTGGCTGGGGTAAGAGAAGGGTGGGCACGCTGGAAGTGTGCGGCCCCAAAGATCGCGGGGTTCCCAAGGCTTAAGAAGAGGAGGCAAGTGAGAGATACCTAGGGGGGGGGGGGGCTTTGCCAAGCCGGAGTTAGTCGGGGTTGAGCTATTAGGAAGCCAAAGGGACTTGAAAATACGAAAGGAAAGTATGGAGAACTGCTTAAATCTAAGAGAAATGGAGGAAGAGGAAGCGAAGTTCCCTCTACAAGTTCAATTAGCTAAAGTCAAGTTTTACCATCTCGGTAAATGAGTGAGACCCATACGTTTTAGTTGGGAATAGTTCATTTCAAGACGGAGCTAAAGAATCCTTCATTTCCCCACCCCATCCCCCTCCCACCCCAAACCACCACCACCAAATACAGTGTATCTCCTGGTCCGACCGTTAGGACTCCAACTTGGCAGCTGAAAAGTTTGGTGCGGAAAGCGTGACTTACCAACAAGGACGCGGGGGCCGGGGAGGGCGCTTAGATGGTGGGCTGGGGAGGTGGGAGAGGGGGTCCGGCACCGCCCCATCAGACTACACAGCTGGAGGTCAGTGCTGCAGCCGTAGCGTCGCCCGGCTTAGCGCTGGGGCTGCGGCGGCCCCCTCCCGGGTGAGCCTGCCAGGACCCGGGGTTAGAGGGGAGAAGGCGGAGTCTGGAGCTGGAGAGGGAGGAACTCCGAGTCTGGCGCTAGAGAGATTAACTCCTCCAGTGAGTGGGTCTAGAGAGTGGACATTTACTGGATTTCAGCATTCTCATCACTACTCTAAACCCTTGCCTGGAGGCATGCTGGAAATGAGACTGTGGACCAGAGATCTGACTGCATAAAGAGGTTCCTACTTGGAAGGAGACTTCCTGGGGAAAAAGCCTGTGCTGCTAGAATCCAAAGCCTACCTAAAGTCCTCACTCTACTCGTGTTCTCTCACCTACCCCACAGACATCAGAGACCCAATGCCTTTGGGGCTGCTGAAGGTGAGCAGAGGGGAAATTTTCCTACCTCCCGAAAAGGCATCTTGCCTCTTTCTGAACTACTTACTTTCCTTCTTTTAAAGCCTTTGAACCTCCCAGACTCCCATTCTCAACCAAGCTAATCAGTCACTCACATGCAAGTTTCGTAAGAAAGCACCAACTTTAGGGCAATATACCCAAACTAGGTACTCTCAGCAATTATAGCATTTTATAGTTAGCTGGCTGGGACCTAAATGATAATGTACTTGGTCAATAAATAGTTGAAGGCTCTTCAAAGACATAAAAACCTTGCAGGAGTTCTCAGTCTAGCAGCAGTGACAACACAGTTAAACCTATAACCAGCATACAAAAAAAGTGCTTCATCTAGTTTAAACCTTCAGTGTACTCCTCTCCATGACACCCACCCAAGCCATATTTCTGAAGGTGCCAGCCTACCAATATCCCAGGTACCTGTTGAACTGGACCATGCCCAATTACTTTATGGATTTTGACCCTAATGAAGATGCCAACCTTCTGATGTTCAGGTTCTTTCTTTGCTACCAGCAATGGTGGAACTGACTTCAAGTTAAACTCAAGGTCAGGCGTTTGGTTCCTAACTCCAGCTGCTTGCTCCAACACTTGAGTCTTCATCAGGCCATGAGCTCTTTGTTTTTTTGTTTGTTTGTTTGTTCTGTTCATTCCTCTAGATCAAAGCTTACTATGGACTAACTTGTACCTTCTCAAATTTTCAGTGATTTCAAGGGAAGGAAGATAAAGAGGATTTTTTAAAAATAGATGAGGGTCTCTTGGGGAGTGATGGATATGTTCATTACCTTGATTGTATGATTTCATGGGTGTATACATATGTAAAAACGGAACGGATTGTATTTTAATTTAAATACATGCAGTTTATTGTATGTCAATTATATTGTACCCCATTAAAGCTGTAAAACTATAAAAGAAAAAAGTTAACCTCACCTTAATTCCTAATGATTATGTAAAGGTGGGATCTTCTTTAATAGTTTACTTGAGGTTGTAAGTTCTAGCATCCCTACAAGATGCTTGAATACCCTAGGAATCAGGACACCTGGGCACAAGGACTTTTTGGTGCCGTTCACTCCC
Source organism: Noctilio leporinus (assembly GCA_004026585.1). Taxonomy (NCBI): domain Eukaryota; kingdom Metazoa; phylum Chordata; class Mammalia; order Chiroptera; family Noctilionidae; genus Noctilio; species Noctilio leporinus. The sequence goes on along the minus strand of PVIW01004580.1, from coordinate 57,981 downwards.
TATCCTCAATGCTTGGTACATTGTAGACTCTTTAAATACCAATTTAATGTCACCATACAAAGGAGGGAAACTGCGTATCAGGACCAAGTTCCATATTGAGGGCACTCAAAGACAGGACCCTAACATGGCCTACCATCTGAAGATTGGGGAACAAGGGAAATTGAAACAGGAAAGTAAACCCCTACAGAAGCCCCATTAAATGGAGAGCCCAGGAAGAATGGGGGAACATTAGGACTACCATTACTTTCGGAAAGATTTGGGTTGTTGGAGTAGCAGTCTATGGTATTGTACAGAGGGAGATTGAGAAAGCTAGGGGAAGTTTCCATTTTTGTGTTAATCTTAACATCACTGACCCCTGGGATCAACTTCCTGAAGCCCCAGAGGGGGCCAAAGTCCTGGCTGCCATTACCAAAGCTGTTTCCTGACTCAGACAAATGATCTACCTCTCTCTGGACCCATCTTTCAGCAGTTTCTTCATTTTTCCCACCCACATCCCACGTGTAATAATAAATACAATAGTTCTTTTGTATTCTTTGGTAATTCTGATAACAGGAAGGAGGAGGGTGTTTCCGTCACCTTAATAGAAATGACTTGGATATTTCTTATGCTTTTCTTCTTGGCAGCTGCACCCCCTTCTCCCTTTCTCCATTCTCCCAACCTTAAAACAGCCTGAGCCCATTCACACAAACCCCAAAGGTGACCCTCACCATCTCTAGGACCTGAACTACACTGCTCTTTTCCTCATCAAACCCTGAAGCCAGTCTGCAGCCCTTGCACGGCCCCTGTTCCATGGCAGCCCTTCCCCACTCCTCTCTCTCTACCCAGCGGTTACTGCCAAACTAGTCACAGTCTGCTCTCCCAGTATAATCCAGCAGGGGGCAGATTGAGAGGAGGAATGGAGAGGGAATCCCTGTGCTGGCCACCAAGCTGAAATTCCAGATTTTGGAGGGCTTCACAGCCTCACTCTCACCTAGCACTGGCTGATGGACAGACAGGAAGGAGAGGAGATCCATTGAAAGTAGCCAAGATGAAACTCTTTCTTTGCATTTTAGTTATTTTAAATTATGCTTTATTATGCTATTACAGTTGTCCCAATTTTTTCCTTTTCGTCTCCCTCCATCCAGGACCCCCCACTCCCTCAGACAATCCCCACACCATTGTTCATGTCCATGGGTCATGCATATAAGTTCTTTGGCTACTCCACTTCCTATACTGTACTTTACAACCCCATGGCTATTCTATAACTACCTTTTCATACTTTTTAATCCCCTCACCTCTTCACCCACACTCCTCCATATCCCTCTCCCATCTGGCAACCATCAAAACGTTCTTCATATCTATGATTCTATCTCCATTCTTCTTGTTCACTTTTTTTTTTTAGATTCAGTTGTTCATAGATACGTATTTATTGCCATTTTATTGTTCATAGATTCAATTATCTTTTTCTTAAGTCCCTTTAACATTTCATATATTATGTTTTGGTGATGATGAAGTCCTTTAGTTATTTTCTTGTCTGGAAAGCTCTTCCTCTTCTCTTCAATTCTAAATGATAGCTTTGCTGGGTAGAGCAATCTTGCTTGGAAAAAGAACTAAACAAAATGGAGATAAGCAATCTATCAGAGTTCAAAACACTGGTTATAAGGATGCTCAAGGAACTTAGTGAGGACCTCAACAGCATTAAAAAGATCCAGTTTATAAAAAAAAAAAAAAAAAAAAGGATACACTAATTGAAGAACAGAGACAGAGAGAAAAACATTGGTGTGTTGTTCCACTTATTTGTACAGTCATTAGTTGATTCTCATCTTGTTAGAGGGAGAGAAAGAAAGACAGCAATTTATTGTTTCGCTTATTTATGTAATCATTGGCTGATTCTTGTATGTTCCTCAACCAGGGATAGAACTCACAACTTTGGCAATAGCAGGATGATGCTCTAACCAACTGATCTACCCATCCAGAGCAATCAAAGTTTGAAAGCTGCTGGCTTATGAAGACATTTATTGTTTGAGAAAAAAAAAAAAAAACAAAGAATGAAAAAATCCTCCCACACTGTTTTCTGTTTAAACAGAAAAAGCACCCAGTATCATATTGCCTCCTGCTTTATTTTCCACAGAGCTGGCTTTCGTCCATATCTTCTCTGGTCTCATCCACACTAATTACAGGGTTTACAGGTCTGGGGTCCACAATGTCAGGTAAAGCTCTATGCACACCATCCCTAGTGGCTAACACCCCACCCCCACTATAGCAGGATGGAGATTCTGGCAACCAGGGATGCTCTTATTCCTTGAAAGAAATTCAAGGATGAAATGCACACACTTCCATATCCTCAGACTCCTTCCACCCATGCCAAGATCCTAACGGGGATCCTCATCTGTCTGAAGTGGAGAAGATAGCCTCGGGCACAGAGGTGCAGAGAAGAATGGGAGAAAACTATTCTTTGAATGAATGGTGTGGGAGTGGAGGAGAGGTTCTGGAGTTTGTAGAGTCCCGCCCTAGGGAACAACTTTGTACCACTATCCCACCATCACTCATTCATTCACTGGTATCTTTCTATCCCAGGCCATAAAGGGGTCACTCAACTCTTTTCGATCTCCATCCCATCTCAGCCCCCTTTTGTCTAATGGCTGACTGATTCCTGACTCCACCCAGTGATTCCCTAGATTGTGACTTTTCAATTAACCTCACTTCAAATGCTCTGTGGCCCACAGGACTTTCTAATGTCAGCCACCACCTGGAGCAAATGGAGACTCCAATTCCCATCCTTAAGCCTCCTTTCCCAAGTCCCTTCTCCAAGTGGGAGCTTGTTAGCCTCAGTTCACAACTCACAAGGGAGGAATCCCAGACCTCTCAGGGCTCAGGCCACCTCACTCCTCCTTCATGCTGAGGATTCGTAGTAGGATACCGTATACATCTTGTTCCATGTAGCCCTGTGGATGGCCGGAAAGAAATAAAGGGAGACAAAGAACAGAATATGGGGAGGGACAAGTGAGGTAGAAACTCTGCAGTATGGGATGCTGTTTGCTAACGATGAGCCCTCACCGTACTTAACTTCTCCACAGCTGTTTCCTAATTTTTTCTTTCTTCCTTCCTTCCTTTCTTTTTTCAGATTTCACTTATTAATTCCCAGAGAGGGGAAAGAAGGAAGACAGGGAGAGAAACATCAATAATGCTAGAGAAACATCAATTGGTTGCTCCCCTCATATTCCCACCCTGGGAACATGACCTACAGCCCAGGCATGTGCCTTAACTGAGAATCAAACTGGCAACTCTTCATTTAGCAGGATGACACCCAACCCACTGAACCACACCAGCCAGGGCTCCTAATTTTTTCAAGGAAGATAATGATGTTTACTTTTCAGGATTGCTGTAAGGTTGCAACTCTGAATCGGAAGCAAAGCACCTGGTACACACTAAGTGTTCCTAATAGAGGAATAAGCCATTCACTTCATCTTTCTTGGGGAGAGATCGTTTAGCATAGGAGGGAACTAAAAAAGGGCATAAGGGACAGGAAAAGGCTTTACAGTAGATCAGGGAATTGAAAAGGAAGGACAAGCACCTCTCTCCCTTCACATTCATGCACAGCTTCTCTTGATCTTCCTCACGAGATTCAGAGACCTGGCACTGGTCTAAAGTCTAGCTTTCCAAGAAATTACAGATATGTGCAGGTATAAGAGAAGAGACTCCAAATGCAACATCCCCTGTCCAACCTTCTGTCTTTCCCTCCCCCCATGCTCACCTGAGCAGCATTCAGCAGATGGTTCCTATAGGTAGAAATGATCTCTTCATGGTTCTTCTGGGAATCCTGGGAGTAAACATCAATGAGGAGTTATGTGCCTACCCTCCCATACTCACCCTGATACTCCAAGCATGGCAGACAATAACATTAAGTGGTCAGCTGGGCAAGATAGTCTCCCCTGACCCCTTACTGGTGCAGCCTGGACCACTGCCCTGAACAGGCCTCTGCAATTCCCACCATTTCCACTCCCCACCCTCTTCCCTAGCTCTGTTCATGTTCCTGAAAGCCAAAACATACCTGCAGCTGCAGGGCAAGGCAAGCATTTTCTCCTCGAACTGCTAGGACTTCCTCTGAAAGTTGTTCCAGCTTCTTCAACAATTCCTTGATCTGAGGCCAAAGGGAACCAATGAGACCCAAGTAATTTCCCACCCACCCTTCCACCACTGAGGGCCAAGGTCAGTCTTCTTTTACTGAGTATGTAATAGTGTGCCAGATACTTTTACACAACTTGTCTCATCTAATACTCAAAATAGGTCTTACTTATGTTCTGAGAAGAACTATACTCTGGAAGAAGTATTATTATTCACATTTTATAGATAAGGAGACCAAGTTAAGTAATTTATCAAAATCATACATCTAATAAGTGATGACCTAAAATTTGAACCAAGATCTCTTTGAATTAATGGTCTACATGCTTAACTCTATATTGGATCCTGGCCTACTTCTGGCTGCTGAGCACTGAGCAAAATGGAGATAAGATTTTGTGGTTTGTGAAGCTGAAGCACAAATTATGTTAATAATACCCAGCAGTAATAGAAATGGTGGTAGTAAAAATAATAAAAATAGCTAACTTTGATAGAGTACTTAAAATTTTCAAGAAATTATTCTGAGTATTTTAAATATAATCTTATGTACTGTAATCCTCACAAAAACCCTATTATTAGCCCCATCTTATAGATGAAAAAACTAAGGTTTAAAGACTTAGAAGCTTAGATAACTCACCCACAATTAATCAGTAAGTTTTGAAACTGAAATCAAAATCCAGAGGATCTCAGTCCAACCTCCATTACACTATTTTCTTTTGCTCATTTGGTCTCTTTCCTCTTCTTCAACATCTACACACAATTCTTCCTTTCTTTTTTTAAAGACTTTATTTATTTATTTTTAAGAGTGAGGGGAAGGGAGGGAGAAAGAAAGGGAAAAAAGCCTCATTGCGTGGTTGTCTTTCACACACCCCCAGCTGGGGACCTGGCCCACAACCCAGGCATATTTGTTAACTGGGGTTCAAACCTGAGACCCTTTGGTTTGAAGGCCAGCACTCAGTCCATTGAGCCACACCGGCCAGGGCTCTTTCTTTCCTTAATTACCTCCACCCCATAGTATTCCTCTTATGAGTAACATTCCTTTTATTTTTATGCACTCTGTAAAACATGCTTCCCATATTTTTAATCATTCTAAATTTGATTATCTACACAAAATCTGAATAAGAATTCTGAATTCACTTCACAAGTAAAGTTCTAGAATTACTCATTTCATTTGCAAGTTGATTTTTTTTTTCTTTTAGAAACTTTATTTTCTATCAACCTAATTTCCATTCGGTTAGAATTTGTAGAAGACCAACTTAAGACCACTCAGTGGTTGTTCCTACCCACTCAGTGGCCTGAGCAATACAGGTAGCAGACCAGTCTTCAGTGGCAGGCTTAGCGCTCCAAGCTTCAGTAGGAAATTGCTGGATAGGTACCAAGGGCACCTGCATGCCTTCCGACTAGTCAGCAACCTCAGGCTGAGCAGCAGTGAACTCAGGAGCAGGAGTAGTCCATTCACCCTGAAACTCTTCCTTGGTCACAGCCTTTTCAGCAATGGCCTCCTCTTCCTTCTCAATCTCTTCAGGATCTACGTGGAGACCCTGAAGATCTCTACAGTGTTCTGTACAGCATGACATCCCACAGCGTTCACAGGAGATGGCACCATGCATGCACAGAACTTCCTGGGCCAGTATCCACCACATCAGACCCATTGAGTGAGCCCTCTTGTTGTTGCCAGCAATGGTGATGTCCGTGTAGCGCAGAGGTGAGTCTGTGTTACACAGAGCAATGGGAGGCAGGTTAACGTAAAATGCCTCAGTGAGCGGCTGGGTGGTCAGCCTTGTGGTAGGTGACCACCAGCAGCCTTGGCTCCAGGAAGTCTGCCTGGATCTGGTTGGTGAAGATTCCCGGGGTGAAGTGGTTGGCAATAGAAGTGGCTGCAGTGGCTGCAGTGGCAGCAGCAAACTTCAGCACAGCCCGCTGGCCAGTGTTTCTGGACAATATGACACTGACATCAACAGAATTTTCAATGGCAACGATGGCACAAGCTTCTAGGAGGAAGTTCTCCCAGGTTCTCTTCAGATTTATGTTGATGCCATCACTTTTCCTTTTGTAGATGTACTGTTCTATTTGGAAGTCAAGGTTGGTGCCTTGACTTCCACCTAAGTGGATTTCTGTGGCAAGGAATTTGAGGACATCGAGTCCTCTGGACATTGTGAAAGTTTCCCTTTAAGTTATGTGGGGACCAAAAACAATATTGTATGGGCCCTTCTGTGGGTAGCATGGAAAAGGCAATTCATTTTTTTTAAAGAATTCATAAGTCCTGACTGGTGTGGCTCAATAGATTGAATGCCAGCCTTCGAACCAAAGGGTCACCAGTTTGATTCCTGGTCAGGGCACATGCCTGGGTTGCAGGCCAGGTCCTCAGTTGGGGGTACATGAAAGGCAACCACACACTGATGTTTCTCTCTTTCTCCTTTCCTTCCCTTCTCTCTCAAAATGGGTAAATAAAATCTTTTTTTAAAAAAATCCTGAGATGAATGTAATATAACAACAATTAAAAAATTAAATAAAAGCAAAAAAAAAACAAAACAAATTCATAAAACATGCACCTAGAAACATAGACTAACACTCACTTTTGAAGTAGTCATTAGGAAACTCAGGTATCTAACATGATGGCTTTTTAATTTCTTTTCTTTGCATTTGTGTTATCTTTGCCAATGAAAATCTTTTTGTAGAACCTACTCTGATTGAACTGTGAGGGGAGACGTGGGCCTTTAGCCTAGACTACTTTTTAAAAATCAATCAACCTTTGAGTCACCTCAGAACCCTAGCACCACAGCAGCCCATCGTATTATCAGACCTGTTCTCAGGCTGATACACACAATTTAAGTCAAAATGTTAATAAACCATAGTACTCCATGGGTGGTATCCCTGACCACACTATTTCTGGACACAGAGTCCCAAATTTTCATACCTAAGTCCCCTTCTCTCTTCTATTTATACCTCACCTCCAGTCTTAACCCCAAACCACTTCAGATACAGACAACTTACAAATGATTGGTGTTCTGTTTGAGGGAAATGGGTATTAACCTGACTAAACAAAGGTTAGCAAACCAATAAACACAGAAACCTTCCCTACTGTTCCCTACTATTGCCTGATCTGATCACCTTGGCCTCCTTGTCCTGGCAAGTCCCCAAAAGATGCTCCATCTTCTCTTTCAGCAGCTCCACTGTTTTCTCAAACTGTTCTGAGCGCCCACGCATTTCACTGGCCTGGCGCTCCTGCTCTGTGGCCCTGGCAGCCAAGTCCCCACTCCTGCTGCGCTCCTTGGCCACAGCTTCCTGCAGCCGGCCCATTTCCCGGCAGGCAGTGTTATATTTTTCTAGCAGAGCCTTAAGCTCCTGACCCCAAGCTTGGGCCTGAGCCACCAGTGATCCCCGAGTTTTCTCATGCTGCCGCAGGCTGGCTGCCTCCCGAGCCCTCAGCTCAGCCATTTCCTCTGTTGCTTGGTACAGCAGCTTCTTCAGCTTCCTGATCTCCTTGCTCTTCCCACTCATGGTGGCCTGAACAGCCCCCAGCTCTTCCTCCAGCTTCCTCAGGTCTTGCTCTAAAGCAGCCACTTCTGGGGATGCTGGTACCTTTGAGGAGGCTCCTGGCTCCCTATGTTGGGCAGAGGATCCCCGCAATTGCTGGTTTTCCTCCTCCAGCCTAGCCAGTGCCTGCTGGGTCTCGAGGTGCCTGGCTACCAGGGTGCTAATGCAGGCCTGCAGCTCCTCCAGGGACTCAGTACCTATGCCCTGGGCACTCCCTTTGCCCACCAGCTCTTGGGGCAGGCAGTCCCACAGCCCTCGGAGGCCACTGCTCTGAGATGCCAGGTGCTTTCGCAACTTCTCCGTGGCCTTCTTCTCCAAGGCCAGTTCATCTGTCAGCAGCCCCACACTCTGTTGCAAGTGCTGGAGCTGGACCTGTGCCTCTGGCTTGGGCACAAATTCCCGCTGTAGCCTCTGACTCAGGGACTGCAGCTCCCCTTGCAACCGCTGCCGCTCACGCCCCAGCTCCCCTAACTCCTCTAGCAAGTAATTGTTATTCAGTCTCAGTGCTGATACCTCCTTCTCCAGTAGTCCCTTTGCCGGTTCTCCTCCAGGCATCTGTTCCCTGACAGGGGCCATTAGAGGTTCCCCCTGAGCCCCAGGAGCCCTTTTCTCCCCTCCTTCATCCTTTTTGGTGATGGTTTCTGAGACTTCCTTTGGTGCTCCTTCTCTGGGCTCCTGGGCAGGGGACACAGATTTCCTTTGTAGTTCTGCCTTTGCCCGATCCAGCCTGACCAGCACCTGCTCCAACCTGGCCTCCATCTTTTCCCAGGCAGCTGCCACAGCCTCAGCCCGAGGTGTCCCCAGAGCTTCCTCTAGGACGGGTCTTGACAAAGCCCCCAGGGCAGCATCCTTTTCTCGCCACACTGCAGCCAGCTCCTCCCTCAGTTGTAACAAAAGCTGGTTCATGGCTATTGTGCTCAATGATTCAGCTGCTGTGTCTGTTGGTTCAGCCTCTGGGGCCTGTGATCTCTTTTTCTGGCCAGCATGCTGCTGGTCAGTATGATTAAGGATAAGGGCCTGTCCACTGTTGGTGATCAGTTGCTGTCCTGTGGTATTCCCAATGATCTTAGACATTGAGCTCTGAGGTGGTCCCTGCTCTTCTGGTTGGGGTTGACCATAGGCTTCACAGTAAATCTCCTCTGGGGCTGAATCCTCAATTTTCTTGGGACCTAATACTGGGCTGGCAGAGGCTGTGGCTGTGGCTGTGGCTGTGGCTACTGCCTGCTGCTGCTTTTTTAGTTCTTGTATGTGCTCAGCCAGCAGTTCCAGGGGACAACCCTGTTCCACGCCATCTTCTCCAGGATGGATACTAGAGCTCTGCCCTCCTGAAGCTGTGGGCCCTTGGAAGAGGAGGAGCCCCAGCTCTTGCACATGTTCTCGAATCTGGTTCTTCAGGCCCAGGTAGGCTGCAGCTTGAGTCTTACACTCTTCTGTCTTTTGCACCAGCTCCTGCTTCAACTGAGAAACTTTCTTCTGCTTCTCTTCATACTTCCACCTCCATTCCTCTGAGCATGTGTCTTCATGATTCTCTTCCTCCTGCTTCTCCTTGGGCTCTCCTCTCCATGAACCCTCAGGTGGGGAGCCCACCTGAGGCTCAGATGGAGAGACCTGTATAGAGAACAGACAGTGAAGTAAAGTCTGGAAGCCATCCTAGGACCCAGGAGGGCCTTTATTTTTTCAATCTATCTTGACACCCCCATGGATCATTTCCTGGGAGATATCTCAGTGAGAAGGCCGGTAGTGGGTCCAAAGAGGAGTCACTTAGGGTCCTACCTTAGATGCAACATCTGGTTGTTGAACTAGCTCCGGATCTATATGAAAAGACATGAGAAAAATTAGAGCAGAGCCATGTGCTTCTAGCCCACATTCTTTCTTCAGACTCTCACTAAGTGCCCATCAGTGTCATAACCCTTACCACACATGTCTTCCTGGAACTGGGAGCCACTCCTATTCAATCCAGCAACCTTTTATTGGACACTATGCCAGGCACTATTATAGGCATATGGACATCAGTGGTAAACGAAAAATAAATGGGGCCTATCATCTGGGGGTTTACAATCTAGTAGGGGAAAGAGAGATTGACCAGGAAGCCACATAGAGATACACAATTTTAACTCAGAAATGCTAGTCATAGTACTAGTCAGAGTTACCTTTAGTGAGAGACAGGCTTCATTAAGGAACTTTGTGACCATGCTTTTGGGAATTTGGGTGCATCTCATAGTTACAACAATAAGAAAGTAAACTGTTGACTAAAGTGACAATTATTTGTCAGATGGGTTATTGCCATGGAAACAAATGGGATTCTAAGAAGCTTCTTAGAGCTATAAAGGAGCATCTTGAAGTTACAACAGGCAACTAACTGGTTTTACCTCCCCTCTGCCAGCTCAGGGCCTGCTGTAGCAGCTTCCACAGTGTCTTCTCTTGTGTATGCAGACTGTAGTATAAAGCATCATGTCCCATGCTATCCACTGCTCTCACATCAGCTCCATGGCTCAGGAGCAGTTCAGCCACTTCAGTCCTGCCTTTCTCACAGGCCAGGATCAGAGCAGATCTGTGGGTTAGGACAAATCTGAATATAGGCTTTCCCACTTGAATACAGGAGTCCTGGTTCCAGAAATTCCATTCACAGAATTAGCCCTTACTTAGTGTGGGAAAGAGAAATACAAACACCAGCCAATGAAAGGCATTAGGTCAGACCAGACTTTTCAAATGTCATTCCTTAGAGCTGAAGCATCAGAAAGCGGGGGCCACACTGGCTGGTGGTATAGTAGATAAGGTGCTGGCCTGCAAACCCAAAGGTCACTGGTTTGATTCCCAGCCAGGGCACATAACCAGGTGGCAGACCAGGTCTCCAGCCAGATCCATAGCTGGAGGGAGGAGAAAGGCAACCATACATTGATGTCTCTCTCCCTCTCTGCTTCTCTCCCTTCCCCTTTCTCTAAAAATAATAAAAAAAAATTTTTTTAATGAAAAGAAGGGCCCTAGTTGGTGGCACAGTGGATAAGGCGCTGGTCTGCGAACCCAAAGGTCACTGGTTCAATTCCCTAGCCAGAGCACATAACCAGGTTGCAAGCCAGGTCTCCAGCCAGGTCTGTAGCTGGAGGCAAGTAAAAGGCAACCATACATGGATGTCTCTCTGCCTCTCTCCCTTCCCTCTCTCTAAAATAATAAATAAAATCTTTAAAACAAAAAGAAAAGGGAGAAAAAAAAGAAAAGAAGGATGCAGGGGGCCAATTGAAAGGGCTTTATTTTCCTCTTTTATATATTAAGGCTCTACATAAATTCTGTTTTGGAAAAAAAGATTTCATTGCTTAGAAGATAGTTTGAAAACCACTAAATTGAATTAATGTGTCCAGAGGTATTGATTCTATTTCTGGATTCATCTACATTAAGAAGATGGGATGCTTGCTTTGGCAGCACATATACTAAAATTGGAACGATACAGAGAAGATTAGCATGGAAAAGTATAAGGAAAACTTTCTCAACTTCCCAAGAGGAAAACAGTGAAGCAATTGGCAGAGCTCTTATACAGGAGCTCAAGAACACAGAGACTAACTTGCCTTCACATACACACACACACACTCACACACACACTCACACACAATTACTTTGCCCAATGGCACCTTCTTAGATTGGTCAGGGTGTAGATTGGGGTGGGAAGATGAGGAAGTCTCACTTGTCATCCTTGTCTGTGACATTAACGCGGGCACCTCTCTGCAGTAGTTGTGAGCAGATAGCTGCATGACCACCCAGTGAGGCAATCATCAAGGGTGTACGTCCATCCTACACAGGTTGTGGAAAGAAGAGGGTTCAACAGAAGCCAGGGGAACCAGGGGTTTGACACAATCCTACCAGTTCCCCTCTCCCCACACCTCTCCAGTCTTGGGGCTAAATATTCCTTTCCTAAGGGTTAGAAACTCTCCAGAAGATGAGGGAGAAGAGGAGGAGCACAGGGCTTGGGAAGAAGTAAGGGGAGGTGATGCTGCATAATACCTGATCACAGAATTCATAGAGAGCAGCAGTATTCCTGTGTAGGACACTGCCCAGTGATCCAGCTGATACTCACATTATCCAGGACATCCAAAAAGGCTTCATGGTCACACAACAGGAGCACACTTGAGGCACAGCCAGAGGAGGCTGGGGAGGGTTGAAGGATGATTGGGTTAAGGGGAAGCAGGAAGTATATCTGCTCAGACCATGACCCAACATCCCCTCCAACCATTTAAATAATCAGCCCTCCCCTTTCCACCAAATGTTACCTTCCCCTCCCTTCCTACCCTATGGTCCCTATAGCCCTGTTTCCCACCAGTCCCTTAGCACACACCTGCCCAGTGCAATGGACTACGGTTTTCTGTATCCACAGCATCTTCATTGGCACCATGCTATAAAGAGCCACAAAGGGAAACAGCATAGAACATGGTATTAATGTTCTCATCCCATACTACCCATGGTTGGGTTCTCCAACTCCCATATTACTATGGGAAGGGTGAGAGGACCATGGCTTTGTTCAACTACTAGGCAAGCCCAATCCACTTCTTATAGATGACAGGCAGCCTTGAATTTCACCTTGATTGTTAAACCTAGGGTCTAAGAAAAATCAAATTATAGATAAATAAATATGCAAGAAAAATAACACCCAAGTCCATAACTGGTACTTTAGGATCATAATTGGGAAACTTGGAAAAGGCTGGGAAGAACAAAAGCAGAACTGCCATTTATCGAACGGCCTATTGAACTGTGCCTTTTGTACTTTTGGAGACTTATTTACAAATTTTCTGCATGTCATTTCCCATGTACATTTATTTCTCTTTGTGTGCCTAGGCTACAAACATCTCATAAACAGGCAGTAGGATTTTGTTTTAATTTGAAAGCCTCTGTTCTCCTTCCTCCTACCTATCACTATCACAGCAGTTAGTCTTTGAAGTGGCTCTGCCAAAGGCAGAACTCAATATATGCATATTGATAGGCAATTCTACTCTATGACCTGCTCTCAAGGGCAGCATTAAATGTGGCACCTGCACATAGTAAATATGAAATAAATGTTGTGAATTAGTGAATAAATTATTACAAGCTCTTATATTGGGAATAAGATGGGTATATTTGATAAATATTGCTTGTGACTTCAAGAAAAAGTTAAGAAGAAAAAAAAAGAAAAAGAAAAGTTAAGAAACTCTGGGCCCACTTCTTCCCTTCACAGGATTAGTTTCAAGGGGTTGCTCTTACCTGGAGCAGGACCTTGACACATTGTGGCTGGCAGGAGATAGTGGCCAAGTGTAGGGCAGTGCTTCCTGGAAAGAGAAAGACGGGGAGAGGGAGGTGGGTGGCTCTGTGCATGCCAATGACTCACAGGGAGGAAAGGCAGGAGAAGCACAGATAATCAGAGGGCAATCAGAGAGAGAAGCTCTCAACCATATAGAGCTAGAAATTCCTGTTCCCCAAGTGCCTAGGACCTATGGTGGAGGTGGGAGGTGGGAAGCTTGCAGGGAGGGGAACCTCTGGAAGGATGCCAGCCAGAATTTATGAGGAAAGAAGCAGGGGGCTGCAGATGAAATCTCCAGCAGGACCCAACACTGGCCCCCACCAGTGGTGTAGAGGGAAAAGCAAACAGCATAATCCGGTGCTCAGTCTAACTCACCATCCTCATTCTTGCTATTGATGTCAGCCCCATTTGCAAGCAGTATAGTCAAACATTCTGTCAGGCCTTTGGAGGCTGCTAGGTGAAACCTGCCAGAATCAAGGCCAAGAGGCAAATGATGAAGATGAGATGATGAAGGGATCAGGGGAACAGGATTTGCAGAATCTTAATAATCAGTGCCTGCTCCCTAGCACCAAAGCCAATCCCAAAAGCAGATAGGGAACTCCCTGACCTGACTGTCTGAAAGAGAGAAGGAATCTGGAAGCAAATATAGGAATAAGAATTACAGGTCTCAAGCAATCTCAGGTTGTTATTGCAGGGACCCTTACCAGATTAGAAGTGTCACAGAAAGAGTCAGCCAGACCAGAGGAGAGGGCTGGACATGTGAAGGCTGACTTGGGCAGAAATAATGGGTAATACTCCTCTTATCCTACTCATTCCTTCTAGCCATGTGACTCTCATGGCTACCACTTCATTCTGAATTTTCCAAGCACACATATCATCCTCTTTGTGCAATGAAGAAATACTCTATTCAGTGTATGTATCTGTTTTCTGTTTGTTTCATGGGCTTTTTGTTCTTTTTTTGGTCAGTTTTGTTGGTCTGAATTTTCAGATGGATGGAGCTCAGGGACAATACTTTCTTCTCATTTCATGCAACACTTGATATACAGCAAAGATTTATTAAGCCAAAAAGGGCTCTGAAGTTGTAGGCATCCCCTGGTCCTATATCATATTGGGGTTTGGAGGTTTCAAAGGGAACCAACCACATACAGAAGGCAGAGTCAAGAGGACTTACGGTGACTGGCCGTTCGAGTCTAGCTTGGTGGGTCGGGCAGACTTCCTAGAAGCTAGGGCAGCCACGCGTCCCACATCCCCACGTTGCACTGCCTCCATCAGCTTTTGATCACGGTGGTTCCATCTCTCCACCTGGTCCAGAGCCACAATTTGGGTGAATTAGGCAAGTGTGGAGTGAAGAAAGAAAAAAAAGGACATGTTTAGAAATATACCAAGCTAGGGGAAGGGACATCCTTGAGGTCCTTTCAATGTTCCACAAATCACACAGCCTACATCATGTAGTCCTTCTTAGGTGGGCCAGTTAAATAATCACCAATTCATATGCTACTAAGAACTAATTCTGGTTATTGCCAGCCCTAGACCAAAAGGTGCTTAGACTACTGAATTAAAAATCAATTTTGAGCCCTGTCTGGTGTGGTTTAGTGGATTGAGTGCTGGTCTGTGAATTGAAAGGTCACTGGTTCAATTCCTGGTCAGGGCACACCCCTGGGTTGTAGGCCAGCCCCCAGTTGGGGGACTGTGAGAGGCAACAAATTGTTGTGTCTCTTTCTCCCTCTCTTTCTCACTTCCTTCCCCTTATTTCTAAAAATAAGTAAATACCATCTTTTTTTAAAAAAGTTTTGAGTACTAGGATGCAAGCATTTCAAATGTTTTTTAATTATTATAATTACTGTTGTTAGGTGAACAACCACAGAGAAATCCCAGCCATGACTCCTTTTCCTTTTGTTCTCTAGGTTTTGCCAGAGCAAGCTGGACCAAACTGACCTCTCCTGATTGTGCTCACATTCACTCTCAGCTTCCCATGCTGCTCTGCCTTTTGTCTTCAGATATTTGAGAAGTCAAGGCACCTAGCTTTAGGTTACAGCCAGGAATCCAAATACCTACTCATATCATCTCTACCCATTGGCTTTGAGGCCCAAAACTAGGAGGAGAAGTACAGAGTTTCTATTTTCCCATCTTATACCTTTGCCCATTACCTAGATTCTCTTGCCTTTCATGGCAACAGCCAAATGGCAAATATAGGTGTGAGAAGGCAGCAAGATGCCTCTCCCTTACTCCTCCCTCCCTCCCCACCCTCCTGTTTTCCTGGCAGGAACCAGCTGTCCCAGACAAAAGCCACACCTGAGCATGCATTGTTCTATCATACTAGCTTGACATTTTTGGGTGGTAGGGTAATTATAATTGAAGTATCACAGGGTGTAAAAGAGAGAGCTGTGTACAAGCACCCAAAGCTGAAAGCACAGAAAAGACTGGTTTGACCCAGAGAAGTGAAAGGAAAGGAAAAAGGATACAAAGATTTGTGGTATGGTGAAAAGAGTCTCAGAGGAATTTTGTCAGCAGGCCTCAATTCAGGACTGGTTCAGCTACTTTCTCAGCTATGAGACCTACAGCAAGCCATTAAACATCTGTAACCTATTTCCTCACCTATAAAATGTGGGAAATAATAACTACCTCATCATGTTGTGAGCATTAAATGAACTAATATATATAAAATCTCTTTGTAAACTGTGAAGAGCATTCATTACAAGTGTATGGCATCCTTATAACAAAACAGGAACTGATGGAGAATTGGTGGTTGCACATTGCATTTCATGAGGTGTAATCTCAACAAGAAAGAGGCTGTGAGAGAAGGTAAAAAGATATAAGGTCAATGAAAGCCAAATAACTCATTTTCAAATATTATTTACATAGTCAGAGCAAATTATTCATCAAAAACAGAAAAGATTCTAAATGTTCCAATCATAAAGTTATCTAGGGTAGATGGATTCTGAGGTAAGACTTCACTTGTAATTCCTCATAGCCCTTTCAAGTGCTATTTCAATTAGCCTTTCAACATCCCTGGAAAGGAGTTAGGGCTGATAGTATTTTATCTGTTTGACAGAAGAAGTAACTGAAGCACACTGAGGTTAAATAACTATGTAGAGACAAATCACAAAATGGTAGGAAAATTGAGATTAGAACCCAAGACACTTAATGCCCAATACTAGTTCTCACCACCAAACCACACTACTACAGAGTGATGAAAGATATTTTAGTTATTTCCAAATAAACAGTCAAAGACTGCCTCCAGAGCACTGTCACCGACACTCAGACACTATTGTTCTACACAAAGAGTCTCCAAATGGGTCAATTCTCAAAGGACAAAATAAGCAAATGATTGCTCCATATACCAACAGAATGAGATATAAGAACACATTATTCAATGTCTCTAGGGTGCCAGGTTACCCTCAGAAAAAGCAGAGAGTTAGAACTACACCTCCAGTGTAGAACACTGACATCAGCTGACCTCAATGTGAAGTCCTCTGTTTAATCCTAATTCAAACATGTCCTGTCCTTGTGAATTTAGACATATAACAACTTCTAAACATCAGTTCATCAATGATATAACATCATATAAAGCACCTAGTACTGTGTCTGTCATATTGAAGGTACACAATAAACGTTAGTTTCAATTTCCATCCTTTCTCATCTTGTTGGGTATATTTTAGATGTTCCTGAGCTTGGAATTCTCTGTACAGAGGAGTGGGAGAAAGGGATCTTCCTCATATCAGCCAATGCTTAACAGCCAGGATGGTAAAGGTGTTTCCAAGCAAAGTAGATACTTTTCTTTATAGCTAGATATTTCTAAATCCACCTGACTTACTTCCTATAATCTTGTTATACTAAGAAAAATTTAGAATAGGTGAAAATTCATCACGACCAAACCTCTGCAGAGTTAGGGTGAAAAAAGACAGAGAGACACTTCCAAATTCTAAGATCCAGTCCATTGCTCACCCAACACCTCTGAAAAGGTCCATCGGATTATCATCACAGCCTTAAGGGAGCA
Organism: Noctilio leporinus; assembly: GCA_004026585.1. Classification (NCBI taxonomy): domain Eukaryota; kingdom Metazoa; phylum Chordata; class Mammalia; order Chiroptera; family Noctilionidae; genus Noctilio; species Noctilio leporinus. Next base: position 41,089 of record PVIW01004580.1, on the reverse strand, counting down.
ATTACCAAGATACAAGAATAAACTTTTGCATTTCTGTAGTTAAGATTAGGAGGCCTGCTCTGGTGGGTAACTCAGTTGATTAAAGCATCCTCCTCATATGCCAAGGTGGTGGGTTTGATCTCCAGTTATGACACATAGAGGAATCAATCAAAGGCTCTGGCTGGGTGGCTCAGTTGGCTGGAGTGGCATCCCATACACCAAAAGGTTACAGAGCTAATCCTGGTAGAGATGCGTACAGGAGGCAGCCAATCAATATTTCTCTCCCAACAATGATTCTCTTTCCCATCCTCTCTCTCTAAAATCATTCATCCTCAGGTGAGGGTTTAAAAAAAGAACCAATGAATACATAAATAAGTGAAACAACAAAAATTAATGTTTCTCTCTTGCTCTCTCTCAAAAAAAAAAAAAAAAAATTAGCCCTGTCTGGTGGCACAGACAGGTCACTGGTTCGATTCCCCACCCAGGGTACATAACAAGGTTGCAAGCCAGGTCTCCAACCAGATCCATAGCTGGAGGCAAGCAAAAGACAACCATACATTGATGTCTCTCTCCCTCTGCCTCTCCCCCTACCCCTTTCTCTGAAAATAATAAATAAAATCTTTTTTAAAAAAATTAGAGGGCCTTTAAAAAAAAAGGTAATTGCAACTTCTTATCTCTGACTGTGTACCTTTAGGCTTCCTATCAAGATGAAGCACACCAACTGTAGAGGAAGAGTGGGTACCACTGTAGGTGAATGGAAATAGGCTGTCCTAAAGGAGCCAGGATCTGACTCTCAACTTCTTCTTTTTTTTTTTTTTAATTTTATTGTTGTTGTATTACATCCATCCCCTTTTTGCTCCCCTCTGTCCCCCTCCCCACCCACCCATTCCCCACAAAGTCAATCCCACCTGTTGTCCATGTCCATAGTTCCTTTATACTAGTTTTTTGTCTAAGCTGCTCCTCTTCCTTGCCTCTGCTGACTCTCAACTTCTTAAATGCAATTGACATTTTTCTAAGCTAATTCAGTTCCAATTGTTTAAAGCAATTTTCTGGTTTACTTCCTAGAAAAGCAGAGTAAAGTAATATGTAAGACACCCTCAAAGGCATACTCTACTTGACTAAAATAAAATGAGATTATAAAAGCTGGGTTTCTGTCTGTTTGTTGAATTTCCCATATTCTGGATAACTTAGATTAATTTTTAAGTGATCACTGATTTTTCAGTCCTTATCTCAATTTAAGAGTGCAAGTTTGGCTCCAGACCCAAGAGTGGGAGTGGGGATAGGCAGGGACAATCTTCCAGTATTGCTGGGAAGACAAGCTTTAGGAGTAGCCAGAAAGGTTGTCACACTATTTCTCTGACAAATGGGTCCAGAGTGGTTAGCTATTCAGGGAGTGGAAGAATTTATCATAAGGAGTATGAGGAAGTTTTATGCAGAAACAGTTTGCAACTGAAACTGGCCTATTATCAAGTTTTTTTGTGATCCCATCATGATGGAGGAAAGAGCTTTCTTTCCAGCTAGATAGTTCTAAACCTACTCAACTTACTTCCTATAATTTTGTTGTACTAAGAAGAGTTTAGAATGGATCGAAATTCTTCATGGCCAAAGTTTTGTAGAGCTGGGGAGGACAGTGGAATGCTTTCACATTCCAACATTCAATCCATTGCTCACTGCAGCATCTTGGAGGCATTGACCAAGGACTGGAGAATTAGGGAGAATGAAATAGTTCCCACATTCCTGCGGAGCATGCAGACTCCACAAACCTGAAAGGGAAGGGCAATGTGGAGGATTTTCAGTAACTAGGGAAGAGTCCATGTGAATAAGAAAACTATTGTGAGTTAAGACAGAGTCTGGGTAGCCTGCCTTTCTGGTAGTCATAATATTGACTATGAATGTCTTTGATTGGTTGATCAATGTGTGGAAACTAAGTAGAGAAGCAAATGTAACTGGGACAAGGACAGGCCTCAACAGAATTCTTGCTATTGCCTCATAGCTCGCTCCCAAGCTTCTGTGGCCTGCCCATGCAAAATGCATTAAACATTTCTCATGTTTGCTTATGAATGGCATCACTAAGCAATATTACTACAGGTAATTTGCAACCTCAGTTCTAAGTGAGCCATAATTCCAACCTCCACAAGAAAATATCATTCCCAAATAGGGGGTCTCTCTATAAAAGATATTCAGAGAAGAAACTATAATTTCCCTAAACCACCACATTCTGTAATGTCCTTGTGTTTTCTTCTGGGAGAACTTGGGTAGGAGAGGGACTTCTGCTAGGACCTCTCAGAGCGAATTCACTCCCCTCTTCTTTTCTCACCACCAATTCAGTCAAAAGGAGCAGAGAGTATAAGCCCTAAACAAATGGGTGAGAGCTTAGAATGAAGAAAGATTTTGGAAGAAGCAGACAGAGGGAGGCCTTGACTAGCACAAGGACCAGTCTGATAACCAGGCACTAAGTAAGCGCAGGCAAGTTACCTAGGTTGGTGGGGAGCAGTCAGGGAGCTGCGTCTGCTCTAGCAGTGCCTGTCAGTCTGGCCAGGCTGCAAGATCAACCCACAGAGATCAGGTAGGTGCAGGTTTGGGCTAAAGGGGGGAAAGTGGAATTGAAAAATCATTGGGCAGAGGCAGGCAGAGGTTGAAGGTGAGAACAGAAGGCTGCTGTTATGGGAATACTAATTAGAAAGAGATTTGGAGTGATTTGTGAGAGCCAGTAGTAATAATGAGAGAATGGGAGTGGAAACGACATGGGGTGATATAGGGGCAAGGATAGAGAAGACTCTATGAAGGAGGGCTAGGGGAAGATACAGAGCTGGGAGTACTTGCTGGACTGAGAGCAAACAGCAAGAATAGGACCATATGAGAGGGTCAGGTCGTGAGGACAGGCCAGGGATGGAAAATGAGGCCTTGGGGCTGTACTTGGGAGACAAAATGGAAATTGGGGCTGAGTAGGGGCTGGGACAGAGCAGGTGCTTGAGAATGGTTCAGTACTAAGAGACAATAAAAGTAGGGGACAGACCCTTCAGGAGGGGCAAGAGCTGCAGGAAACACAGAATCTGGGAGTGTATATGATAGGAGGACAAGAAAGGGCCAAGGGAAAGAACCTTGGTGAAGTCAGAGGTTAGCCAGAGACTGGGGAACTAGGTCTTGAGGAAGGCAGGACTGGCGGGCTGAATTGCGAGAGAGGAAGACCTGGAAGACTGATAAAGAGAAAAGACAAATGGTGCATGACAGTGGGACTCAGGACCTCTGTCACCATAGGGCTTGGACCCTAGCCCCATGCTAATCCTCCCATTTTGGCACCTACCGCCACCTGTGAGCTGGAGCAGGAGAAGATGCGCTTCATGGCTGGGGCCAGAGCCAGGGCCAGGGCCACGGGAGGTGGGTGGATGGGGATGGGGACGCGGTGAGAGAGGGGCGACAGATTTCCGAACCCACCGAACTCAGTTGCCACTGTGCAAAGAGAAAGCTGTCAAAAGCAGAGCCGGGCTCGCCCCTAGGTCCCGCCCCGCTCAGAGACAAAACCCAAGGACTGGGCTTAAAGCTCCGCCCCGGCCCTGCTGCATTCCGCCTTTGCAGAAGTGAAAAGCCTGCAGTTTTCAGCTGCGACTTGGGGTTAGTCTCAAACGCTGGTCTCCCAAACCTAACTCACCCCCAGCTCCGACCCGTTTAAAGGTAGAAGGAACTCGGCGGGCTCCAGCTAAAACTCCGCCTCCGGCCCTGCCTCTTCCCGCAGTTCCGGGCGGCAGCTCCGCGCCCAACGCCTCCTGTGCAGCGCTACTCCAGGCGCCCGCGCGGCAGCTGGAGGCCCGCGGGCCCGGCTACTCTCTCTGCGCCCGGCGCTTGCCTAACTGCCGCGTTTAACCTCTGGTGGTGACGCTGTCATTACATCCAGAAGCCTTTGGCCAGTTTAGTTGCTACGCTTCTTCCTTCATCACCAGCCAAACACCAGGCACAGAAGAGGATTTGAAGGGAACAGTTTGGAAATGGGAGATTAGTGTGGAAGGTGCATGACTCGTCTCAATTTGGGGACCCAAGCTTCAGGGAAAAGGGGATCAGGTTTAATCTTCTAAAGCACCTGTGAATTAGAAAAGACAGAGGGAAAGGAGAGAATTATTTTAAGCACCCTCCGGCCCCCATCCTTTAAAAGACAAAGTACAATTTTACTACTTTTGAAACTCAAAAATCAAGGGACCTGACGCGAACTGGCCAGTCCCAGGCAACTGGTCTACCGTCTCTCCTTTCTCCACCTGGGAGCCAGAGCAAGCCATTCCAGGGAATCACAAACCCTACTGGATATAGCTGGAAGTGCTTAACGTGGTTTATAAGGCTCGTCAGGAGCTGCACCCTGCCTTCTTCAGTCTCTTCTCCCACTACTTTTCACAGCTCAATACCTAGGCTATTCTAATCTTCATTTTCCTTCAGTACTGGTGAGTAATCCTACCCGGAATGCCTCCTCTCACGCTTGGTGGTCCCTCAAGCCAAATGGTTTGTTTTGTTTTGTTTTTCCTGTCAAGTTTTCCCTTACTATCCTGCCATCCACCCACCCCCAACACACCTCAAAAAAGTGTGCCAAATTGTGTGTGATGTAATTCTAATTCTGCTATATCATATAGCAGCCACCTCTGTATTTGCTAGTATTTGTTTACATGTTTGTTTTCCCCACTAGACTGGCTTCTTTGATAGTAGTGTTACCAGAGAAACATTGTTCTTCTCGACAATGCAGTAAAGAATTACAGATAAGAGCCTTTTAGTGTGCAAGCAAAGTTTATTAATGAATGGGAGAGCAAAAACAAGGGTGGCCAAAGGCCAGGGTGGCAAGCACACCCTAGGGCGACCAGAGGCCCAGTGGCCAGAGGGCCAAGAGTGCCCAGAGCATGTCCAGCGACTCCATGGCCAGAGGCGGGGAGGCCAGGGCCCACCCCTGCAATGTGGCAAAAGGGCTAGGAGAGCCAAGAGCACTCAGAGCACTAAGAGAGCAACTCCTTTGTTCTGAGGACATAGATAGCTGGTGAGATGAAAGAGAAGAAGTTACATTTTGATTGGTGGATGGAGGTGGTGCCAGGTTTTTTTGGGTGAGGGCAGGGGGTGGTGACGTGTCTTCTGAAACTTAGGCACTTGTGGGGGTCTGTTAGCCTGAATCTTTATCTTACTTCAGACTCATATTTGTTCATTGTGTATGCATGATGGGAAGCAGGCAGTTAATCAAGGCTGTTTTATGGGCTTTTACTTTGGGTACTATAGACCCTTTCCCACCTTTCTGGCCATGGGATGAAAGCACAGTCTCAGGGTTTTCCTTTTCCCAGCTAGTGGAAGTGACATACACAGACTTTCAAACCTCTCCACCATCCATACAATCACAGTTTACTTGTGTTGTTCAGAATACCTGGCAGCCTTATCAGACCAGGCTCAGGATTACTGGATCAGCAGGTGAGACATATCTCCCTCAGTTTTTAGTTCTTTATTAGATTGTAAATGGTGAGGGTCCTGCCTTTGTTTCCCTTCTGGCTGCTCATTTGCCTATAATAATAGGAGTTGTATTTTTTATTTTTCTTACTGCCTGGCACATGTTAGGTGTGTCAGGATGTGGGGGCAGCTAACATGGAGGCAACACATATCTTTGGATATTTTTATTGTACCTGGACTTTAGTTAAAACTGTAATAGTCAATGTTTATATACAAGCCTGGCTGGAATGTGATAATGGAACCGGCCAGGGAACTCTTGGGAACGAGTTAATGAAGTTAGCTTATCTGGAGATCCCTGGTGGGTGATAATAAAGCAGATGGCTCTCTTTCTGGTTAATGGATATTGGTTAATGAACTAATTTTCCTTTCCTGTGTAACTGCACATAACAGCTAGGATAAGAACCCAACCTGTGATGTCAAGTCAAAGACGACTTCTCTAAAAGTCTCTTCCTTTGCCACTCTATTTTCCCTGTTCTCCATTTTCCTTCCCCCAATAAACTCATGACTTGATTCCACAGTGCTCTCTGAGTGTGATTTCTCCAAGCAAGGCTGCCCTGACAAGTTGCTTAATGTCTAACGAGTGAATGAATGAAATAATGAATGAATGATTGAAGAAATGAAGGTACAGCAATGAAAAGAAAGGAAGAACTGTAAGTATGTATGGAGAAAGCCTGTTGTTCTTAGTTTTTCAAACTGGCTTTGCTCCAAAGGAAGAGATACCAGGCTTATTGAAGAATAGGTTGGAGTAAGAGAAAGTCCTATTCTGAAAACAAAACAAAACAAAAACAAAATAAACTTCCATTCTGGAGCTGAGGAATAGTGAGGAGAGGGATCTACTAAAAGTACTCTTTTAATCATATGGATAAAGAATCAGAAGAACCAGGCCCTGGCTGTTGTGCTCGATGGATTGAGCACTGGCCTTCGAACCCAAGTGTCTCTGGTTCAATTCCCAGTCAAGCCAGGTTGCAAGCCAGGTCTCCAGCTAGGACCCCAACTGGAGGCGGGTGAAAGGCAACCATACATTGATGTTTCTAACCCTTTCTTCCTTCCTCCCAGCCCCTCCCTCTAAAAATAATGATCTTAAAAAAAAAGAAGAAAAAGAAGAATTAGAAGAACCAGTCCTCAAGGATTATAACCATGGCCTCAGTTCCAGTCCCATAAACAGGATGCTCCATAAAGGTTGATTAAGCTGTTGCCTGTATGAAGTGCACTGAGGGCCAGCATGGACTCCTCCTGTCACAACATAACTCACCAGCTTGATACAAAATAGTTGTTCCTGCCTAATAGGTCAGACAGGCCACCATTCTCAGAGTTAGGTAACACAGGCAGAGACATGGTCTCTAGAAGGCCATTGCTGAGGTGCACATATTCTTTGAGGATACTAGAAGAACCATGGGTGTCTTTAAGAAATAAAGTAGATTTGATTTATACCATTAGAACTTCAAGTTTAATTAGCTGATTATCATTTTACTGAGCATGGGGGCTTATTTCAAAGGGGATAAGGCCTAGGATAAGAGTTAGTGGGAGGAGACAATGGCACCTAGAAGAAAATGTTCAGGGTCTATGAAGTGAAGGTGAGTCTTTAGACCAGCATTACCTGGTACTTCAATATATCTCTCATTCTATCTTCATAAAACATGGTAGGGTAGGGTTTTTTTAATAATAAAACATTTTCATAACAACAGTGACCATTTATGAGGACTTACCATATGCTCACTTTACTTAAATTACTAATTTGTCCTCACAACCCTAATGTGTTTAATGGCAAGAAAGCCAAGACTTAGAGAAGTTAAATCTATTCAAAGTCAAATAAGTTTTTAAGCAGTATAGCTTAGATTAAATACAAGTCTGTTCTCATTCTTAACTACTATAATACACAGCCTACTGTTGTTAATGGGAGCTTTGGAGTTATGACTTGCCCAAGGCCACACAGCTAATAAATGGCAGACCTAGGGTTTCACTCTAGGCCTGTATACTTAAAAGGCCTACATATTTCACACTGGAGGTTAGGCACATCTCCAGTGGTTAAGTCACATAAAACATTTCAAGTATACCATAACTTTGCCTTCCAGGGACTCAATTTTATAAGGCCTCACCTCAGGGGAACCAAGAATCACCTCTCACCATTTCCTGAGCAGTCCATATCCTAGGGAATTCAAATAGAGCTGGAAGTCACTTGACGCTGAATTTTATTTGTTTTGGCCATCTGATGTATTATCTACCATACTGGGAAACAGAGACAATGCCAGATAAAGACCAGAGATATGCTATACTAAATATCATGGATCTCGGGAGCAGCCCTGGAGGATAGCTAGTCAAATGCCTGATCAGGTCTCCTCCTCTCTTCTCAACTCCAAATGGGTTTTGCACTGTGGATACCAATAACTGATGCTGGTATCCAAAGTCTTGACTACAAAGAGATGTAAGTTACTCACTTGTTGACGAGAACCAAATTCCCTTAACTGGGCAAGACCAAAAACTGGGAGGGTGGTAGGGGTAATCCAGAGATAGAAATTAATTTGAGAATTCCTAGTAAATATCAGGCAGGGGCTGGAAAGAAAGGTTTCCAACAGAGAAGCCCTACAAAGTATGATTAGAATTGCCCTAGAAACATCTTCCTAGGATCATTTTGTGTTAACCAAACAGTGCTGAGCAAGGAAGGGCTTGCTCCCTGGAGACATCCTGCCACTCACTTCAGCTTCCTCCTTAATAGAGACCCCACTCATTCAGACTCCATGAGGCTGCTGCTTCCCAGAGCTGATCAGGTGAAAGAGTTCCCCACCATCAAGCAGTCCTTTCCCTTCTCTGTAAATAACCTATAGAGGGCTCAAAAGTGTGTGAGGCTGGAGAGAGGAGAAAGTAAAAGCTGAGGTAGCCAGTCTTCTCTGCTATTCTAGCTCCAGCCACGTGGGGGCCCCTGGCCACAGAGAGTTGGGCACCTGGCTTTGCTCCCAGGCTATAGTGGGAGTTGGGAAATCCAAACCCAAGCAGGCCAGAGGCAGCTCTGTTTCACCGGCACCTGAGGGCGGGTGAGTGCACCACGAAGTCTCAGATTTCAGGGGGATGGCCGTTGCCTGTGTAAATGAGTCTCTGTTCCTTGGAATTGTACAGAATGTCTCTTGTGGCTTTTCCTCCTCCCTCTTCTTTTCCTGTTGACTCTCCCCAACTGGCTTTCTGAATCTCTACAGACTCCAGAGGAAAACAGCTGATGTTGACTTTACTTCTTTCAAGCCAACGTCAGCTCCCTCCTGTCCTGAGGAGCAGGCAGAAAAGTGAGAGGCAGGGAATGGAGGAAGATAATCCTCATCCTTTCCAAATTGCAAGGGAGGATGGAGAAAGAATCGAAAGGAGTCAGAGACCTAGACAAAAAAGTTCTTGATTCCTAAGGATAGGGAAAAGATACCCCTGTTGACTGTGAAATTAAGATCATGAGGAGGAAAGTTGACAGTGAGAGTGTTCCTAGTCTGGGTGCTAGCCCTTCCTGTCTGAAGTAAGGCCTCATTTCTTGCCAGCAGCTTCCTCATGACTCAAAAGTCAAGGCAGGGTTCAGGCCTGGGGACACAGTTCAGAGGCTTATTGTTGTCCCCTCTGAGTCTCCAACCCTCCACTCTTTGGAGAAGCTTCTAAGGAGGACTTTCTCAGACTTTATTCTACATTCATTGCTCCAATTTCTCATTTTTCTTCCTCAGGGATCTTCTTTCGGGCAAAGAAGCCAAGCTATAAGGGAAGAGATAGGAGTTACTGTCAAATGCCCTGCCTGGGGACCTTGCCAGCAGCCCTCAGACATATCTGAAGTTTTCACTTTTGTTCTTCCAAACATGAGATTCAAATTTATTTTATTTGGCTTTGTTTAACTCAAACAATATTTGTGGAGTACAGAGAAGGCGCTCTAGGCATGACACCCAGCACAAATTTTGATTTCCCTGCTATAATCAAGGATCCCTCTACAGGCCCCATAGTTTTAACTAAAGCCAGCTATGCTTACCTTCCAAAGGCAGAAGACAAGAAAGGCAAGCAGCAGCAGCCCTCCCAGGATACTTCCAGTAAGGATCCACAGGGAGATAAGGACAGGGGGGGTCTGAATCACTTCCAACAGGCTCTATATGGGGAGAATTGGTTTTTTACCTGCACCCTTTCACCCAGCTAGCCTCACCCCACTTTATAGCAAAGCCAGCCTCAAAACGGAAGACTAAAAGGAATGAAACTGAAGCAAAAATGGAGACAGTGGGATATTAGCATTCTCCTTTTTTTTACTAGTTCATTTTTTATTGTATTTTCCCCCTACCATTTATCCCCCTGAGACCCTAGCATTCTGACTTATCACTTCTGACCCCCTGATTGCTGCCTAATAAAGACATTTCTGTTCTGAAAAAAAGCCCACAGGTGTCCTTACCCCACTTCCACCCTTACTATTTTCACAGCTCTCAAACTCAGCCTTCAGCCCCACCTCACTCCAACGGGAAGCTTCAGTTAGCTGTAGGACACTGGTCTCCTCAGTTCCCAGCTCAAAGGTGCTGACCACTGTAAGAGACTTGAATTTGGTCTGTGGAACAAGTAGATGTGAAGACATTTAAAGTGAGCCATCATCAGGTAGTATAGCAATTGAAACCCCAACAGCAAAGACGAGATCAGAAGAAACGGTTGGAGACCAAGGGGGAAAGAGAAGAATAATAGATTAAAAGCCACAAGTCCTTCATTATGCTATTTGCTCTACCTGAAATGCATTCACTTCCCTTTCTTTGGCTACCACTACCCCTCCTTTAGGTTGCTTAGATGTTATCTCTTCTGAGAAGGTTATACTATTGTGTTTACTTTTCTGTTTTTCACCACTGAATTATAAGATCCTTGAGGTCAAGGGTTATGCCTTATTAATTCTGTGTCCCTAGTGTCTAGTGCTATCACAGTGCCAAATACCTACTGGGGTTTCTCAACAAGTCTTTGTTAATAGAGGAATGAATGAAAAACAAGATACCAAAGAGAGAACCAGACTTAGAGAAAAATAATCTGCCAGAGTTAAACTCCCTAAAACATATGCCTATATCCCAGGGATATTGTGTTATTCACAGTAGATGGTATATGGGGATATGCAGCAAAAACCCCTAGTACTAAATGCAACTGTTATAATTAAGATGCCATTTCCCTGCTCAGGAATTCACACTGACTCCTAACTGCCAATCACTTTAAGTTCAATTTTATCTCCCTAGCTTTAGTGAACTTTCATAATCTAGATCCTGCTCAACTATATAATCTTACTTCTGACCACCCACAATATATACCCACAATATATAATAGGAACTATTCATTTATTTAACAAAAATGTATTAAGTGGCCCTGGTTGGTGGCACAGTGGATAAAGCGCCAGCCTGCAAATCCAAAGATCTCTGGTTCGATTTCCCAGCCAGGGCACATAACCAGGTTGAAAGCCAGGTCTCCAGCCAGGTCTGTAGCTGGAGGCAGGTAAAAGGCAACCATATATTGGTGTCTCTCTCCCTCTCTGCCTCTCTCCCTTCCCCTCTCTCTAAAAATAATAAATAAATATATTTAAAAATATATTAAGTCACTCCAATGAGTTAACCATAGTGTTAAATGTTGGGGATATGGCCCCTAAGTGTCTCCTAGTACAGGACCTTTTATATAGAAGACACTTGATGGATTATTAATTGATCGAATTTAGGAATCCTATCAAGGTTGATTGGTTATTGGTATAGCATTAAGGGATGATAAAAGCTAGCTTTTAATGAGTATCTCATTATTCATTTATTATTTACAACAACCCCTTAAAGTAGGAATTATCATCTCAATCTCCATTTTAGAGATGAGAAGAGCTTAGGCAGATGAAATAACTTGCTCAAGGTCCCACAAACTGTTGGAGTAAGAAGTAAAGTGAAACTTGAACATGAATCTGTTCCTCTCCAAAGCCTTATGTTCAAGTTCCAGATAGAAGCAGAAGGGGAGAGTAGTAGAAAATAAAAGGTTTACCCTCTGAAAAAATTCATTGTGAACTAGTCTCAGTAGTCCAACGGAGACCTCAGTTCTTTTTGCAAGCTGCCCAAGGTGGCACCTCACGACCTGACACTGAGTATTGCTCCCATTCTACCAGAAGAAAGAAACAGATCAGAATCTGGAGTGGAAAGATCCCCCACCAACCACTTCAGGCCCCACCTCCAATCCCAAGGCTCCACATTCTATTGTTCCCATTCTGGACACATTTTTCACATTTTTGTGATTCATACCAGTCTTCTTATGTGTGGAAGCTCCTCTGGATGTACAGGGGGCCCTGGAGGCTCAGTCAGGTTTTGCACTATGCAGCTTGCCTAAAGGAAGATCAAAATTGAGGGACTCACTTGATGGTGAGAGCCAGCTACTCCAGGCTCAGCAGCAGCATACTGCTCATACTATTGTAGTGGGGTAATCCCTTTCTTATAAAAAATGCTACATATGTAAAACAAAGGTCCCCCATCAGGAGGAGCCCTGAGAGCAGTGACCCAGCAGATAAGTAACAGGTGAGCCTACCAAATCAAGGTGGGAGGGCTCCCCATATACCCCTTGCCCAGACTTACATTGTTAGAGATGACTTGAGACAGTGATAGGAAGTAATTGCCCCCATGGGCCACAGCTGGAAGGAAGGCTGAAATGATGAGGCCACTGACCACATAGCAGCCAAGGTTCTGAACCTGATAGGAGAATTGAAAATGGGAAGAGGTAGGAGACAAAAGGCCCTTCCTCATCTGTTCCCCTTTACCCTAGATAACCATTGAAAGCCAAAAAAGACCCCACCACCACCACCACTCATGCCAAGGTGCCTCAGCTTCTCACCCTAAGAGTGGTTTTGAATTCAGGGCCAGGACCCACTGGCAGAGTCCCATATGGGTGAACCTCATAGCGGTGCAGAGTGGACTCACTGTATGAACACCAAGTCAGGAAGTACATGAACATAGTCATGACACAAAGAGGCACATGGTCAGCATACATATATAGATTCAGGGAAGGCCAAGCCAGCACATGGATAAAGAGATTGGGGTATATAGAGAAGACAGAAATGGGACATGGCACAAATTAACAAACTCTAAGGCCACATCCCACATTCCCCTACCCCTACTACAATCCTCAGGGCCCAGCAAAGCCCTATACCTAGGAAGAAAGTAAGATGCTTAAAAGATGAGGTTTCACATGAGCGGGATTGAGGGCAAAAAGATGGAGCAGCCCCAAAGATTTGGGTTTTGGGAAACACTGAAGTACCTGGAAGGAGAGGTGGAAGCATAAAGAATATGAGCCTGGGGTCAGAACCGGGTGGGTGTATCCCAAAGGAAAATAGATCCATACCTAGAGAAGAGGAGGTGAGGTTCATATTGGATGTAGGCTGAGGTCTGGGCTGTGTTATCTTGAAGTGTTCTATTTCTCTCCAAGCTATTGCTGTAGGGTCATGGGAGAGAGGCTCACATCCTGTCTCAAATACCCATTTCTGGAGCAGAGGAGTCAATGCAATTTATTCCCTCCCCCAAACACATACCAACCACCACAATCACCAAGATCCAATAGAGAGCTGGGAGGGAGGGAGTTCCCTTTGTTCTCACCTGGTAGCAGTCAGCCTCACAAACACCTGGCTCAGAAGGGAAGAGCAGCTAAATTCAAATTCTAGCAGAAAGGTCACCTGGAGGCAGGGGACATAGTAGGTCATGGTAGATTCCTATTTATGAGGCATCTATAGAGGAACAGGAGCCCTTGTGTGTCTCTGTCTAAGGTCCCAAATCTTCCTGATTCCAACCCCTGTTCTCTCAGAACTCTTTTCTCATCTTGGGCCCCAATTTACCTTGGCTCCAGTCTGAAAGACAGGATGACCTACACTGCAGAGACGAGCATGAGGATAAGGAGCTGCACATTCCACTTTCACTGGCCTGTCTCTCTGAGAGCAGAGAAAGAAATAGGGGTGGAGGCTGGAGCCGGGATTGCAACTCTTTTTCCTGCCCACAGCCTCTAAACACTGAGCTGTTCTCTAGAGACCCTTTATAGCTGAGGACAACACCCCAATCTTCTTCCTCCTGCTTCTCCAGCTCCACCCAAGACCCTTTCTCCAAGGGCACCTGAGGAGTGAAACTGGCCAGGTGGAGGTTTCTAGAGAAGCTGAGGCTCAGGTTAGTGTTGTAGGCATTTTCCTTCTTGTTCTCCAGAATTGCTGACACCAGCACTTTCTGCCGACCACCTTGAACTATAAATGGGTCCTTCCTAGGAGTGGTGGATAAGACATAACTCAGGAGTTGAAGGAATGACAAAAGCCTCACTACAGTTGTACTGGACAAGGAACAACCCTCCTCCACCCTTCTAGTCACTTCCAATCTGGCTCAGTTCACCCTGGTTTGACCAGTTCATGTCCATCCCACCTGGAGCCTCTGATGTCCATGTTAGCTTGAAGCACCAAGTCTGTGACACATTCATTATCAGAGCCACAGTCCTTTGAGAAGGGGACCTGGAGGAGAGAGAGCAAGGAAAAAGGAATGCAATTGGGAGAGAAATTAAAAGAAGTGTTAGTGCCCAGGTCAGGTTTCACTATGATTTCAGGTTTCCTTCCTCCCATGCCACTTGAATTCACTAAGAAAGGCAATGTTGGGACCCAGAGGGCAGGGCAGGGCAGGTTTGGCACTGCTGACCAGCTTTTGTATAGAAGTTGGTGACCCCTCATCCAGCACAGGCCCTGGTTTAGTGGTGTTGTCCAAAGCAAAGGTCACAGTTAAGGCCACTGGCCGGAGGTAATCTGATGTATCCTGAAGGAAACCAGAGTCAAGGATCACAGGAAGCCAGGGTTTAGTGGTACAACCCAGGCCCCTGGCAGAATGTGATTCTTATAATGATCATTTATTGAGCACTTTTATTTATTCATTCATTCATTCACTTATTCATTCAGTTATTTTTTCTCTTTTTTTACTGAGTATTTTCTGTGTGCTGAGTACTGTCCTAAGGTTTTATTAATACTATCACATTTACTTCTAATACAGCTCCTACCATGCAGTTATTATTATTTCTCTGCCTTTGCAAGCAAGGGAACTGTGCTTTGCAGGTTATGTGACTTTCCAGATTGCACAGATGGTAAATGGCAGAATTAGGATTCAAACCCAGATTAGCCTGACTCCAAAGTCAGAATTTCTAAAAACCCAGCAGAAATTTCTATGATCCAACCTTCCCCTCACTCCCAGACCCTGATGGAAAGCAGTTCCTATTCCCTCCTCACCAGCACATGGAAGTGCAGTTGCTCACAAGTGACATTCCCCACATTGAGCTGGAGTCGCCTAGGTGGTAGCCTTTGGCCAGAGCCATCAAATGCTGCACGGGCCCCAGCTGTCCACTCATCCAGTGATGCTGTGAACTGCATATCTGAAAGGGGTGGGAGTAAGGAGTAAGGATGAAGAGTGTCCAGAAAGCAAGACAGGCAAGGGGTTGAAAGTTGCCTAGGTTCCACTGCAGTCACTCACAGAATTGGTGATCCCAGCGGCCAGAAGTGCGAGAGGTCACTTGGAAGCAAAGGGCTGCAGAGAGGCAGGCTACCTTCTGGCCTCTACGCATGCAGCCTTTCTGAACCACACTGATGGCTGGTGGAGTCACAACCAGTGAAGGGGTCAGGTGAACAATGGGCTGGGAGCTAGGAACAGAGTGGAAAAGAAATTCTTGCAGTCTAAAGAAAGCCCTTGAGGCAGTTCCCAGTGTTTGCCTCCTTGAGGTCAAAGGAAAAAATGAGGGGCTAGGTGTCCTATCACCCTCACCTTAACCTTCTGACAGAAATAAGATAATAGCTAACATTTAATAAGTACTGGCTATGTGCTAGACACTGTGTTAAAATCTTTACATGAATTATCTCATTTAATCTTCATAATAAGCCTATAAGATAGGTACTTATTCTTATTTCCATTTTAAAGACTAGGAAATGGAGACAGAGTAAATTGACCAAGAAATCCAAATCTAAGCCTGTGACTCCAAATCCCTTGCTTTTAACAGCTATGCTATACTGTTCACTGTTACCTGAGATGGAATCGCTCACCTGAGCAAGATGGCTGCCCCTTGGGCACCCACAGCCACATCTACCAGGTCATCTCCATCCAGATCTAACCGGCCATCTACACTTCGACCAAAATAGCTGAGGGCTTGTGACATGGAGATAGCAGCAATCCGCTGAGAGAAAGAGAGGGGAAACTAAGCTGAGACTCACATACCTGGTTTCCCAGGTTTCATAGCCTTCCCACCTGGCTCTTAATTCTTTTATCAGGAATGAGAAGCAATAAGAGAAACTTGCCTGAGATCAGAAACCCTTAGTTTCTTAGTATAGTACCTGTATCCTATCCCTCCATTTCGCTTTTTATCCCAGTAGCCCTATTCCCACACCCCGCTAGTCCGTGGTTTCACTTTCTGCTGTTTTCCATAGTCACTCATGGTCTGAAAAGATTTAATAAAAAATTCCAGAAATAAACAATTCAGAAGTTTTCAACTGTGTGCCATTCTGAGTAAGTGGGATGGAATCTTAAGTCATCCTATTCTTCCCACCTGGGACATGAATCATTCCTTTGTCCAATGTATCCATACTGTACATTTTATGCTACCTGCTATTAGTCACTTAATGGCTGTCTTAGCTATCAGATCAACAGCTGAGATATCACACCCCTGTGTTCAGTAACCCTTATTTTATTTAATAATGCTACATTCACATAATTTTTATTATAGTACATTGTTATAATTGTTCCATTTTATTATTGCTTTTGTTAGTCTCTCACTGTGCCAAATTTATAAATTAAATTTTATCATAGGTATGTAGGTATAGGAGCAAACGTATAACATAGTATATATGAGCTTTGCTACTATCTGCAGTTTCAGGCATCCTCCGGGGGTCTTAGACTATATCCCCTGTGGGCAAGGGAGGACTCTGTACTGATTAAAAAAAAAAAAAGCACCTGTCCCCTCCAGGGGAGCATCGATGAGCAAAGAACACATCTCCCTTTCCCTCCCTCCCACCATGCACCTGCTTTGGGCATTCCTGACCTGAGCAGGACGGGGCCTGACTCCACTTTGGGTCCCATGATAGAGGTACAGTGCTCCATGGTGTCCATCCTCCAGAGGTGCCCCCACAGCTACATCAGCAAAACCATCTTGGTTCACATCAGGAAGGGCACCCATGGCAAAGCCAAATCGAGCATCTTGAGGGTGTTCTGGCTGAAGTGTTCCCTGGAGTGTTAGCAAGGACTGCTGGTAGAGGTGAGGGGAAGAGAGATGCTGATCTGATAGATCCAACCTCACAGCCAGCCCTCAAATGTATGGACCTTCCCTTCCTCCCTCCCTTCACCCCCTGCAAACATGTTCTGGAAGATTCCAGTAAGCCTCACCTGACCTAGCAGATAAACATAAACACGTCCTGTCTCTTTGCTCAGGGGTCCCAGGAACATGGGAGCAGCCACAAGCAAGAGGTCAGTTGTTCCATCCCCGTCCGTATCCAATGGGCAGAGTTCACTGCCAAAGTATGAGCCAATCTAGGGAGTAGTGGGGAGTAGGGGTCCCAGACAAAAGGGAAGGTGATTGTAAACAAATGGGAAGCACCCACCAGACTGTCATTCTGGTTGTCACAGCTCTGGCAGGCTCTGCCAACCAGAATTCAGCACAGACTTGGAATCCAAGGTTCTCACCCCACATTGAATGCCTTACCTGCTCTCCCTGGAGGCTCTGGGCAACCCTCACAGCCCCATTTTTCTTAAGCTGGAAGGCGATGACCTTTCCTCGATGTCTAAACCGAGGGGCCCCTGAGAGAAAGAGGCGTCGTCCACCCCGTAAAAGCATGGAGGAAACAGAGTAACCTAGAAGTGGGCAAGGAATCGGGTGAAAGGAAAAGAAGATGGGGTCAGAGTGGGATGATTCCCTTAAAAGTATAGGAGGAGGTCCCAAGAAGAGTAGCAGGAAATCAGTGAGAAACTGCATAAGGTAAGAGGAAATATCTAATGCCCCACACTGGGGAAGCAGTCACCCAACTTCCAATCATCCACAACTCTGCTACTCACCCAGGTAGGCTGCATGGTTCTGCAAGGCAGGGGGGAACTCATCTTCCAGGGCGGTCCGTGGGGGGAAAAGGTGGTGACCTTCTTCAAGCCATAATAACACTGAGCCCCCCCAGTCATAGGCCCCCACCATCCCAAAGAGAATCCCATCCTGTAGGGAAGAACCAGATAGGGTCACTGAAACAACAGTGGGGAATAAGAAAAAAAAATCTCTCCACAAGTGAGGGGGTCACTGAGGGTATGCTGGGATCAGTTTAAAAGACATGAGCGGGTCAGGATGAACATTGACTGGTTAAAGGAGGAATATAAAAAAGCCCTGGGGTCGAAGTTGCTAAAGTCAGAGGTTTAGGGGGTCATGGAGGGGTCAGACTGTCCAACCTTTAGCCGATGAGTAGAGAAACCAATTTGAGACATTTCCAGACCGAAGGAGCTTTCATTTTCTCCATGAGACCCTTGAGCATGAGAAAATAATTGAGATAATATCACAGTTCCCCCTTTGACCTACTGAACTCATTCCAAAACCCCACCTATACTCCAGTACTCCCCCGACCCTATCCTCCATTCTTCAAGGGTAATCATTACCCTCAAGGCCAAAAATCCGGTCTCCTAAGGCGTCCACAATGTCAGTCAGTGCAGCTTCATCTGTGACATTGAAAAAGAATCTCTCATCTGGATCACTGGCAATAGCTCTAATTTCCCGTAGGAAAGAGCTGGGGTCTCGCTGACGCCGGAGGTAGTGACCGAGGACCTGGGGTCAGATCAAGGTGGAGGGTCTGTTAGCTGTGTGGAGTGAGATATTAGAGCTGGTAGAGAACACAGCCAAATGAAGTAATGGAAGGGAAAAATGGAAACGTGGCTGATGTCTGGGAAGTGAGTCATGCCTGTTTTTCTCAAGTTCTCAGTCCTCAATGTCACCATCTCCACCCCTTCTCTTCTAGATCTTCCACATCTCACCGCAATCCCATAGCGTGTCACTCTTCCAGTCTCACAGGATTTCAGTGCTGTAGGAAGCTCCTCTCCATCATGTGATTCTCCATCAGTAACAACCACCAGTAGCCTGGCAGCCTCTGGTCGGCCCCCACGGGACTGACTAAATCCTTCTGTGCTGAGAAGAGACAGGAGTTGTGATCAGATGTACACAGATGCACATGCACAAGACCTAACAGCATCAGCAGTTCACCAAGGTCAGGCATCTTGCCTTTTAGAACATTTTCCCCTACAGCATTTGGCATGGAGACAGGCATACAGTAAGAACTCAAATGCTTGAATGTCTTAGAACATATGGAGCAGCATATCATCAATGCAAATAAGTATAAAAGTCATTCATTCCTAGATTAATTTAGCAAATAGTTCATTTTGGAGGACAAATGTTAAGGGAATGTACAATAAAGAAGAATGGTTAGATCAGGCTTAGTCTTCCCAGAATGAGTTTAAATCATGCCTGGAAAGTTTAAATCATGCCTGGGAAATGAGTGGTAGAGAACCTGAGGGCCAAGATCAAAGTGGGAATGGAAGGAGAGAGAGAGAGAGAGAGAGAGAGAGAGAGAGAGAGAGAGAGAGAGAGTGTTAGTTCTATCTGCAAAGAAATAAAGCAGAAATATGGAGAGACACAGACAGATAATTTGTAAAAATGTGATGGGAGGGAGTGCAATGACAGTCAACTTAGCTTTCCCCCACCTACCACTAGTGTTCACACAGATAAGCTGGCAAAACATCCTGCAAAGTACACACTGCACTCCAAACCCTCCCCTAACCCTTCCAAGGCCCTCCTCATTCTGGCCACCCACATACTCCTTTCCTAGTGCCTCACCAGGCCACCATTACTGCTTGGGCAGTCTTTGTTTCTCGGCCCTCCCGCCGACTCAGGTTTCTTGCTGCTCTCATCACTTCTTCCTTAGTTCGGAAATCTCCCAGGGACCACTCATGTATAGGGTTCTCACCGTATTGTATCAGGCCCACCTGAGAATAAAGTGTATAGTTAAGTGAAATGTGTGTATGAAGGTGGAGAGGGAGAAGACAGTATATGAGGGAAGGAAAATGAGGTCTGTATACTACTGAAAACACCACCTAAATTTTTTAAAACATGTTTTTTCGTAATTCTCACCCAAGGATATGTTCAGTGATTATAGAGAGAAGAATAGGGAGAGAGAGGGAAAGAGAGACTGATTGGTTGCCTGCCATAGGTGCCTGGACTGGGATCAAACCTGCCATCTAGGTATGTGCCCTGATGGGAAAAAAACCCACAACATTTTTGATGTACAGGACACAGGACTATACTCCAACCAACCAAGCCTCCCAGCCAGGGCAACACTACCTACATTTGTCTCATTTCTGTCTCTCCCCTCCAAGCCCATGCTTACTGCCTTCTCTTACCTGTATCTGCTCTGGATCAATAAATAGTCTTCCTACGAGTCTTCGTAGGAAAGTCTGAACTTCAGACCAGGGGTAGATGCTGTTGGAGCCATCCAAGACGATGACAACATCCATATATGTAGGGCAGCCTAGGAAGGAGGAGTATGATGATGGTGAGCAGAGGAGCACAGGATATTGGGCATGAAGGCAACAAGAGAAGAGGTCACAAGGGGGCACCTTCAATTTAAACATTTATTAGGAGCTTCTGACATGCAAGAAAGGTAGTTTGCTAGGCTTCTGGTAAATGTAGAAATGAATAAAAGAAGAGATGGATGTACATGCAATTTACTAAAAATCAATAAATAAAAGAATTAAGCACTAGGCAGAAACATGGTACCACTCTATGCTGTGAGAGAACAAAAGAGGGTCAGTTCTGATGATGGGCAAACAATCAGAGGAGATGTTTGAAGAGATTAGAATAAAAGAAAAGACTTTTGGGTGGTAAACTGAGAAAAAGTAAGGAGATGGAGATAATAAATAGATGACACATTGGAAAATGGTGAGGTAAATGCTGTAGCTTATGGTGTAGAGGAATATAGAGAGAGTTGAGTTTTTGAAGTTGGTTTGATCAGTTTATGGAGTCTTAAATGCCCTGGTTGAATCTGAGTTTTAATCTGTCATTAAACATGGAGCTTATGAAGGTACATTAGGTAGCAATGAGGATAACCATTCAGACTTCCTATCAAGTATCATATCCTAATGCCCTATCTTTTCCCTACCCTGTACCCCATTCTGAGGATTGAATCCTCTGGCTTACGTTGTACAGTGGGTGCCAGGCTTCCCTGGGGCCGGAATGAAGCATCTACATGGGCACATAGCCCAGAACTGAAGACAGAGGAACCACAAGCACGAGACCAGAGAGGAGCACAGGCCTGGAGATAGAAGATATAGTTACTTTTTCTTCTTCTTCTTCTTTTTCTTTATTTACAAGTTTCTTCTAGATTGGGAGGGCACCCTCAGATCATGCTCCTAGAGAAAGAGGCATTGAGGACCATTCCCCGAGATTCCCCTCCTTACTTTCTGGGGTTTTTAACTCCTTGACCTCTCCACATAGACCAGTTTCCCTTAACATATTGCTCTTTTCTCTGCCACAAATCCTCAAAGACCCTGCCACAACCCTTTCTTAGCTCACCATGAATCCCCCATCACCATCTGTCTCTAGCAGAGACATCCCCAAGTGCATATTCACAGTGGAATGAGATGAATTTCCCAGTTGATAGTCACCTGGTTGGAGGGGGTATGGAAGAAAATGAGGTCATGGGGTTGCTTGAATTAATGATTTTAGAAAAGTACGAGAAGAAATCAGAGTTAAGTCAGGGGCAGGGAGTATGTAGGATATGAGGGTGAAAGTGAAGTATAAGGGGTCAAAGTTACTAGCATATAAAGGTTAGGGGTTAGGAGTGGAAGAGTGATGCATCTTACCCAAGTGGCCCTTGGCACAGGTGGCATTGTGGAAGCCCTCTACAGGGCACCGGTAAACATCTCCTCTTCGGTTACCTGAAGGCCCATCCCAAGGAGCACCCACCAGCATCCTAGGGCAGGACATGAATATAAGCATAGTGTGAACATGACCTTTGAGATAGGCCAGAGAGAAAGGACATGGGAGTGGCAAATCTAGAGAGCCCCAGCCACTTCCAAAAGACCAGATTAGTTTAGATTCCCATCTATCTTGCCTCCCCTTTAACAGCTCTATTACAGTCCCAGTCCCATGGCCCTCTGGTTTCCTCCTCACCATCTCTGTCCGTCCCCAACATGTTGTAAGACACTGTATCCAAATTCAGCCTCAGGTGGCCCTGGGAATAGGCGTGGGTGATGCACATCCAGGTTAAAGGGGAAGCAGAGACCTGGGGAGGGGGAGGGGCAGGCAGGATCATAAGGTTATAGCAGGAAGCAGTCAGAGAGGCTAATGAATGCACAGAGGGGCACAATCAGAGAGAAGCTGTGAAGGAAATGTTTGGATATCAGTCAATATCTCTCTATCTCTCTGGTTATTACTCCTCATAAGCTGCCCTGGCTTCTGTCAATGTCATGTACTCAGAGCTTCAAGCAAGGATGATCTTCCTGTATTTGAGTCCAGGTATCTTACCTGTGGTCTCTACCGTGCTGGTTCACAGCTGAATTTCCATTCCAACCCCTGAAATCTCAATTGTAGACATGTCTGGGTCAAGTTCCTCTTTTCTACGTCATTCCTTCTACACATTCTCCTCCCCAAGCTGTGGGGCTCAAAAGAGGAAGTTTGTCTGCAGCCCCAGAACAACTATTCCTTTCAAATCCTCCCCAAAATCAGGACCACGGGAAAAACAGGAGGAGATAAAGGAACCCAATATCTGGGTCACTTTTTTACTCTTTCCCTCTTGATGCCCAGTAATTGTTACATGTTCACTTTTTTTCTCCAATGTCTAGGTCTCTGGTTGATCCCAGCCCTGAAAACCACAGTGGTAATTAACTGGGTTGGGTCACTCGCCTGCCCACACACATGGTTTGCTGTTCATCCTTAGCAAGGGTCCCTTCATCACAATTGGCTTCCTTTCTAAACTTACCCACCCTCCCAAATGCCCCCTGCCTACCTGCATTTCTTCCTTACCTCTCATCCCACTCTAAAGACCAACACCCACCCACCCCCTACGCCCAGCCCCATCAACTCCTTGCTGAGTCTTCCTTCCTATCCCTTTAAAATCAGAGCTGGTATTTTAGGAAATGAAGATTACAAGGCACTGGTGAGAAAACAGTCCAGGACTCTGGTCTCCTTTATGGTTCTTTCCCTGATTGTAGCTTGCTCCTTCCCTTCAAGCATCCCTCTCTTAGGCCATGCCACTGCCACTACCACCAGTGGCTATAGCACTGTATCAAACCATGCTCATTTTTAAAGTGGTGTTTTGTACGTGAGCCTTTTTGCATCCAAGAAACTGGCAGGGCTATATGACTAGGAACTGTAGCTTATTGGTTACTATATAAATCCAGAGTTCTGACCACACAGTTCGTCAGTTATGGCTCAGGCCTCAGAGACCACCAAGGGTAGGGAGAGGTAGGGAGGGCTGTAATAGGAATAAGTTAAACCACGTGGAAGGTCGCATCATGTATCTTTTTGGTCTCCTCACTTCTTCAGGGCTTAGGACGTAGGTTTTAGTTAAATGGACACAAATCTTACACAGGCTCTGACAGTCTCAATACTGAAGCAGTCATATGGTGTGGGGATAAGAATGCAAACATGCAAACACACATACATACACAGACATACAAACACACTAGTAATGGGGTATCAGTGTTAATCTCTCATCCTACCTCCCAGGGAATTTTAACCCTGAGGTCCCAATGCCAAACAAACCATATATCTTCAATTCCCATCAGAAATCAAGAAGTTAACCTCCCTCACCTGTCAAGAGCATCAGGGACAAAAACAGTTGAGGGATGAGGGACAGCTCCATGCCTGGTTGTCTGTCCATGTAAGAAGTCCTCTGTGCCTGTGTCCCTCTCCTTTTCTGTTTTCTTTAGTTTCCCTCCCACCCTGCCCCCTCCCACTGCCAACTAAAAATAAAGTTGGAAGGCATGGGAGGAGGGATGGTTGGAGACTGTGGGAAACCCCAGAGGAGACAAGCTGAGTGATCCTAGTCCCATTCTCTGCCTTGGTGCTGCCCCCTGGCTGCCGTCATTTCAATATCCAAAGAGAACTCAATTCTAGACAATTTCTGCTGTTTCTTTTTCTCTCCCTTCTTTCTTTCCTCCCTCCCTTCTTCCCTCTCTCTCTCTCTTTCCTCTCATCCTTTATTGTTTCCAGGTGATATGCTTTCCTTGGACTTGGAATAGAAAGTAGGAATGGGAGGTAAATACTTTTTTACTTCCTAACCTTATTTTCCCCAAGTTGAGATATGAAAAATTAAAAAAAAGAACCAGTAACAGTGATTTGATTTCCTCACCCACAAGGGGAGTCCCAACATGTGAAGACACAGCCAGTACACAGACTAAGCCTTATCAGCCCACTCCACTTAGTTCATAGGTAACTCTGCCTATGCTATCTTGTGGCATTAGTTTTTGGAGGGACTATAAACTATGAACTGGTATTGGATGTGATTTGCGGAACTAGTATAATTACTTTAACATTAGACTTCCATCTTCTCAACTAGACTATAAATGGAATTTATGGGACCATGGAATTAAGCTTTTTGTATCTTTCCTACTTAGTATTATGCCCTGTATAGTTTAGGTGCTCAACAAAAGTCTGTGGGTGATGATTCAGTGGCTAATGCCACGGAAAGTCTGAATCACAGTGACAGAAACAGGGGCCCCAGGTAACAAGAGGACACATAGGACCAGACAAAATATCAATGAACAAACTGATCTTTAATTTGCTGACTTAGAAGGCTTGCTTTCCATTGTGGGCACAGGCCCTAACTATATACACAGAATCATTGTACAATCTTTATAGTAAAATGTCAGACATGGTATCTTTCTAGATAGGCAAAAAAGGAATAAGAACAAGCTATGAACAAAGCCCTGAAATAAAAGGTAAGCAGAAATCTACAGATATGAGTAGAGGGGAGGGTAAGGGACTAGTCATGAGGGAGGTTGGTGAGGTAGACATGAGGGAGGAAGATGAAGCATCAAACCACTTCTAGTGCATGATGGAAGAGTCCACTGGGATATAGTCTTTAAAATTATAATTTGTAGTCTGAAGGAGTAAAATCTGCCACAAGCCATTTTTGTGAGGAAAAGAAGGCAATTAGAATCTTACAGACCACACCTTCTCCCTCCTCCACCAAAAAGTAATTTTACTGCTGATTAAATTCCTAAGACAGGGGACTGAGAAACAGAAGAGTCTCAATAGACTTATGAGAGACAAAGTAGAAAGAGTCAAGAGAAACAAGGCAATGCAATGAAGGAAGAAAAGAACAAAAGCTCCAGCAGATCTGAACATCAAAATCACCCACCTGACTTACACAAGTAATCTTTCCTCACTCATCTTGACTAAAGCTCCTTCCTCTACCCCTAAATTTCTCAATTTTAAGAAAGGAGTAAGAGTTAGGATGAGTCTGGTACATTGGGGACAATCTAAGATTCATCTTACCAATTCAGGTCCCCTCCTTATCCTCTAACAAAATATTAGGGCTTGAGTCGTAGCCAAGGGCAGATTAGCATGAGAATAGACAGGATGGAGGATATGAGGCCACAAAGCCCCACAATACCAGGG
The DNA here is from genome assembly GCA_004026585.1 of Noctilio leporinus. Classification (NCBI taxonomy): domain Eukaryota; kingdom Metazoa; phylum Chordata; class Mammalia; order Chiroptera; family Noctilionidae; genus Noctilio; species Noctilio leporinus. Next base: position 16,027 of record PVIW01004580.1, on the reverse strand, counting down.
CCACAGTGCCAGAGGCCTAGTTTGTCCAGTGGAATGAAGAGATCACAGGCATTTCTGACTACGTCCAGCAGAAGGGGGGGATGACCCCGAAGGACCCGAGCCAGGAGAAGGACTTGGAGGTGAAGCTTCAGAGCCAGTTGTGGCAGGCCTCCTCCTGGAGTTCCTGGAACCCCAGATCCCAAAGTTTCAACTCCTCCTGGGACTCCTGCGGAACTCTTCTGTCGCCGGCTATAAACTGAAGACTCTTGTTCCATCAGTAGGCGAATTTCATAAGCATCACGACTCAAATTCATGATAAGGGAAAACAGATAGTATCTGAGATACACAGGACAGAAAGGTCAGTAAAGGCTCATATAATTGCCTAGCATATCCAATAGAAGACTCAAACATTTTCCCCATTAATGGCAAAGAATTTCATGTAAGAATACCAGAAGTGAAATACACACTATTAGAAATGCCCTCCCACCTTTCTATAACTAATATATTTATATGTACCTTAAGATCCTGGCTAAAAATTCAAGAGCATTATCATATATTCCAAGATGAATCTCAAATTTCACTTGGCAACATATCAGCATACACACATTCAACTTGAATTACAGTAATATAAATTTGTTTTAAAAGAATAGGCTTCAGTTGTTTCAAAAAGTAAAATTTAAATTTAAACCCAACCCTTTTAAAAAATATTTATTTATCTATCTATCTTTAAGAGAGGGGGAAGGGAGGGAAACATCTATATGAAAGAGAAACATCAATCAGTTGCCTCTCACATGTATGTTACCCTGACTGGGAACTGAGCCTACAACCTAGGCATATGCCCCTACAGGGAATTGAACCAGTGATTCTTCACTTTGTGGGACAATGCCCAACCAACTGAGTCACACTGGTCAGGGTAATGCCAATCCTGTCATTAAAAAAAAAAAAAAAAGAGCCCTGGCTGGTGGCACAGTGGATAAGGTGCCAGCCTGTGAACCCAAAGGTCGCAGGTTCGATTCCCCAGCCAGGGCACATAACCAGGTTGCAAGCCAGGTCTCCAGTCAGATCTGTGGCTGGAGGCAGGTGAAAAGCAACCATACATTGATGTCTCTCTCCCTATCTGCCTCTCTCCCTTCCCCTCTTTCTAAAAATAATGAAATAAAATCTTAAAAAAAAAAAAAAAGAGGCCCAGAATTGTTAAGCAGCTTGCCAAATGTGTTACATTAAAAATTCCTAGCCCTGGCTGGTAGCACAGTGGATAAGGCGCTGGCCTGCGAACTCAAAGGTCGCAGGTTCGATTCCCCAGCCAGGGCACATAACAAGGTTGCAAAACAGGTCTCCAGTCAGGTCTGTGGCTGGAGGCAGGTGAAAAGCAACCATACATCGATGTCTCTCTCCCTCTCTGTCTCTCTCCCTTCCCCTCTTTCTAAAATACTTAAATAAAATCTTAAAAAATAAAATAAAATAAAATAAAAAATTCCTTAAGAACAGTCTATGTTTTTGTTTTTTAATCTACGCTTACAATAGTGGTCTGTACTTAATATAATTGTCCTATCTCCATAACACATCTGGAATCTAAACACATCTCTCTACTACACTCCATCTCCACAGTATAAGCCACCATCATCTCTACTTAGTAGTAGCTGGAACTACTACTTCAGTCTTTTCACTTGTCTCTCCATGGCCACTTTTACCCCTTGCCCCCAACAATATAATTTCATATAACCTGGTTATGTGCCCTGGCTGGGGAATTGAACCAGTGACCTTTGAGTTTGCAGGTTGACACCTTATCCACTGTGCCACCAGCCAGGGTTGTTGTCATTTTTTCATAGTTTGTTCATAGTTGTTTTTTTTTTTAAAGATTTTATTTATTATTTCCAGACAGAGGGGAAGGGAGAGAAGGAGAAAGACATCATTGTATGGTCGTTTTTCACCTGCCTCTAGCCACAGGCCTGGCTGGAGACCTGGCTTGCAACCTGGTTATGTGCCCTGGCTGGGGAATTGAACCAGTGACCTTTGGGTTTGCAGGTCGGTGCCTTATTCACTGTGCTACCAGCCAGGGCTGTTCATAGTTTTGATCTCCTTTTTCTTAAATAAGTCCCTTTAACATTTCATGTATAATAATGGGTTTATGATTATGAATTCCTTTAAACTATCTGCCCTTCCATTCTAAATGATAGCCTTTCTGCATATAGTAATCTTGGCTGTAGGTCCTTGTTTTCCATTACTTTGAAAACTTGCCAGTCCCTTCTTGCTTGCAGTTTGTATTGATAAATCAGCTGACAGTCTTATAGAAACTCCTTTCTGGTAACTCTGCTTTTCTCTTGCTGTTTTTAATATTCTCTTATCTTTAACTTTTGGTATTTTTATTATGATATCTTGGTATGATTCTGTTTGAGTCCAACTTGTTTGGGACTCTCTGTGCTTCCTGGACTTCTACATCTATTTCCTTCACCAAATTAGGGTACTTTTCTTTCATTATTTTTTCAAATAAGTTTTCTCACTCTTCCTCTTCTCCTTCTGGCACCCCTATGATTTGGATGTTGGTATGTTTAAAGCTATCCCAGAGGTTCCTAGTCCTCTCCTCATTGTTTCCAATTCTTGTTCCTTCTTTCTGTTCCAGGTGAATGTTTATTTATTCCTTTTGTTCTAACTCATTGGTTTGAATCCTGGCTTCCTCCCAATCACTGTTGGTTCCCTGTATATTTTTCTTGTTTTCACTTTGTATAAACTTCACTTCTTCCTTTATTTTGGGGTCATACTTCATCACTTCTTTGAGCATCCTGATTACCAGTGCTTTGAACTCTGCATCTGGCAGGTTGGCTATCTCCATTTTGTCTAGTTCCTTTCTGGGGGTTTGATCTGTTCTTTCATTGGGCCACATTTCTTTGCCTCCTCAATATGGCAGACTCCTTGTGTTTGTTTTCATGTATTAGGTGGAGCTGCTTTGACTCTGTTTTGGCAGTATAGCCAATGTAGTAGATGTACTGTAGGGTCCAGTGGCACAGCCTTCCCTATCACCATCCTGGGTACACATGGTGCACCATTCACATGGGCTGAGCACACCCTCCTCTTGTAGTTGATCTGCTATTGGCAGATCAATAGGAGGGATTTATCCAGGCCATTTAGCTGCAAGGAGTGGCTATGACCAATGACCACCAACTTCCACCCTCTCTGCAGGGACAGGATAGTGGTGCTCCAACTTGGTCTGTAGTTGTCCATTGGCTTTGCAGGCCCTGGGGTTTCCTGGGGGTGCAGCCAAGGTCAGCCCCACCACCACTCGCGTTTTACCTGGTGCATCCTGACTGAGTTAGAAAGCAATCTGAGATGGCTGCTATTTGTGCTGGGTTTAAAGATTCCCAGGCAAAGCCAAGCTGTGAATCTAAACTGTCTACTGGTTTTGCTGGGCCTGGATCTCACTGAGGCCAGCTGTTGCTTGTATGATAGGATTTAGGAGGTTGTGAAGCTTGAGCTTAGACCAGCCATTCATATGGAAAAGCAGCCTGGGTGGGGTGGGGTCCCTGGGGATCTCCAAGGCAGTCATTAGCCAGGTTGATGGAGTCTCAGATATGGTATCAGCTTGCTGGCTCTAGGGGATTAGGGTTTAGAAAAGAGAAGATGCCTCTGCTTACCTTGATGCCATATACTTCAGTTTCTTCCTATATATCAACTGTTGCTTTTTAAGCTGTTACCACAGTACTGGAGCTGGGAGGGAGGCAGCCTGAGTAGGTGAGTCTGTGTGGGTTCTTTAAGAATAATTGCTAGGGCTTCAGCAGTTTCTTCCACGAACTCAATCCCAACTGGTTTCTGCAGTCAGAAGTTGTAGGGATTTATCTTCCTGGTACTGGAACCCTAGGCTGGGGGGCCTGAAGTGCAGCTGTGACTCCCCACACCTGCGATATCTCTCCTGAATTTTTATCCACCACACGTGGGTGAGAGGCCAGTCCATTCTTCATCTATACCCCTCCTACCCATCTCTATGGATGTGTTTTTTTTTTCCTTTCTTTTTAAAAATGTATTATTTTCAGAGAGAAGGGCAGGGAGGGAGGAAGAAAGGGAGAGAAGCATCAATGTATGGTTGCCTTTCACCTGCTTTCAGCCAAGGGCCTCGCTGGAGACCTGGCTTGCAACCTGTTTATGTGCTCTGACTAGGGAGTCAAACCAATGATCTTTGGGTTCACAGTTTGGCGCCAATCCACTGAGCCATACCAGCCAGGGCTTGGATGTGGTTTCTTTAATTCTGTAATTGTCAGACTTCCATTCAACTCCATTTCTGATGATTCTGGCTGATGGTTGTTCTAAATTTTAGTTGTAATTTTGATGTAGTTGTGTGAAAAGTGAGCCATGTCTGCCTATGCCACCATCTTGACCAGATCTTCTTACTTATTCTTTTAGTATGTCTCTTCCCATTACAATGTAAGCTCCAAAGGACCTTGGACATTATTTATCTTCATCTCTGTGTGCCTGTGTCAAGAACAGCTCCTGAATATACAAGAGCTTGATAAATATTTGTTGAATGAAATGAATAAACATGGTACATAAGCTCTTCTACTTCAGTCATGCCTCTGTCCCCAGCCCTCATACATCATAGGCCATGTTACCGCTATAAACCAATGAGAAAGATGAAGAAAAAAACAACACATAAGTGGAGATAGAAAAATGCTAATATAATCTAAAAGAATAAAGAGAACCATAGCAAAAAAAAAACCCAGATGATATGTATACATATGTTATTCCCAAATCATATTTCTCTCCACCTTCATTATCAGCTAGCTCCTTAGTCCAAGCCAATAACATTTCTTGGCCATATTAAGGCATCTCCTCCTCTTTTCCACACTGCAGCATAAGAGATTTTCTTTCAACACAATTTGAATCATGTTCCATCCCTACTCAGAACCCACTGTACTGAGGATAAAATTTTAAAAATTATTATTTTTAAGATTTTATTTATTATTTTTAGAGAGAGGGGAAGGGAGAGAGACAGAGAGGGAGAGAAACATCAGTGTATGGTTGCCTTTCACCTACCTCCAGCTGTTGACCTGTCTGGAAACCTGGCTTGCAACCAGGGGAATTGAACCATCGACCTTTGGGTTTACAGGTTGGCACCTTATCCACTGTGCCACCAGCCAGGGCAGGATAAAAACTTTTTTAACCTAAACATCTTACCATTGCTTAAAAAGGCCTTTCATGATTGATCTAATCCATGTCACCTCTCCAGTTTGAACAGATGCCCTTTACTCAACACTGTTTATTACATTGGCTTTCTATTTTTCTAATTGCAAACCAAAGTCTTTCTTGGTTCAAGACTTTAGAGCATGCTATTTTCTATTTGGAAAGGTCTTTTCTGCTGTTTGCTTTGACTAACTTCTCAAATTTCAGGTCTGAGCTAAAATACTACTTTCTCAAAGAGTTCTTTCCTGATTTTTCAATCTAAATTAGCTTCTCTTGTCACTTATCTCATAATATGCCATACTTTTCCACAAATACATAATTTGGTGTTTAACATATGACAACCCCACTAAGCTAGAAGCTTTGTAAGAGCAGGAACCATATCTGTTTGGCTCTTTTCTTTATTCCTTGCACCAGACTAAGCACCTACTAAATATTTTTAGAATGACTACATGAGCAGAAAGTAAGAGGCATAACCTATGGCATCAATTTTCAATCAGTGTGACACAAGAATTTTTAAAACATTAATACCCAATTACTTAGGAGCACTGACCTCTTTTCCCTTAGATTGTCAAATAAAATTAAAAAAATGACAAGAGCCAACACAATTTTGAATTGATCAAAAGTATACCCTTTTTTGGGCCAACTCAGCAAAAAAAATATTTTTGGGTATGCTGCAGAATTTTAGTAATTAGTTATGCGTTTATGTGTGCCATAAGATGAAAAAGGTTGAAAATCACTGACCTATAATAGATAGAAACAGAATTAAAGTAATATAATAGCTTGCCCAATCTTAGCCATTCATTATGGAAAAGCATTTGTCTTCCATTTGCCTCCAACCCTTATTCTCTGATAGTGTAAGATCTAAATGAGGACTGGAAGCCAGGTGATTGATTGAAATGTGTACATTCTGGGAAGACCTGAGAAATCTTTCTCTTATAAAAGGCAAACTATACGCAGTATGGAGAATAAAAAAGGTCATGTAGAATAAAAGGATATCAAACCTGAATGAACGCTGGGCCCATTTCTCCTGATCCACACGGGGAGCTAGTCCAGACTTTCCAGCCCACAGGACATTGTCACAGGCGAAGTACAAGGCTCGATTGAGGTGACTAACAGTGATGCAGAATCTTAGGACAACATCTGATAGGTGCACAGCTCGTTTGGCTGACTCAAGGGCATCTGCTGAGTTACCCAGGCGTAGAACTTGTGGAAATTAGCAGGAAAAAGGAACAGATTTGGAAGTAAAGAGGCAAACAGAGAATAAAATACAGAGACAGAGAAAAAGCAAGTGAGTGAAATTTGAGCAAGTGATGGAAAATTTTTTTTTAAAGAACAGTAACAGTTTATTCTTTTTCACTTCAAATTTTAATTTGTGTCCCAGTTTAGTTTTCTCAAACTTGCCCCATTCTCTCCAATTCTTTATTACTCCTTTGCCCCTGTTCTCTTATGTCCATTGGGAGGCATGTAGAGGATAAATGCAGAGCCAAATGAGGGAAAACTGACAAAGGTCAAAAACATGAAGGAGGGATTAAGGAAGAATAGCCAGGGATGGAAAAGTGTTGGGGTAATAAAGGGAAAGGCACAGTTACTTACGCTTTCTTCCTAGGCTCAGATGAGCCTCCAGTTGCTGAATCTGTTTCCGTAACTCAGGACTGGCCCCCCTTTTCTGCAGAGCATGGCCAAGAAGGGAGCAGGCATACTGGGCAGCCCTGGAGGAGGACACAGGCCAAGTAAGGTGGAGACCTTCCCCACCTTCCCCTCAAAAATGTCCTCTGAACGGAAAGTATGAACTTCCCCCTTTTCCAGGTTGAGACCATTTCCTTTCCTCCTCTTCCTGTCCAGGACTCACCCCTTTCTCTTCAGGCTAGGATAAGGGAAACTCATAAAAATAAAAAGGAGCCTATGTGAATCCAAGGTCGCTGGTTGTATTCCCAGTCAGGGTTCATAACCAGGTTGCAAGACACGTCTCCAGCCAGATCTGTAGCTGGAGGCAGGTGAAAGGCAAACAAACATACATTGATGTTTCTCTGCCTACAACTCTGCCCTTCTCTCTAAAAATAATGAATAAAATCTTTTTTAAAAAGGGGGGAAAAAAGGCGCCTAGCAGGAGGGTGGGAGCCTATTTGAGTTGAGAAAGTAAGAGACTTGTTGTCGGGACTGAAGAGGACGGTGAAGGCAGCAGGGGTCACTGCCAGCCCACCAGGGACAGCAGCTCTGTGATATGGGCATGGCTATGGAATAGCTGGAGGGCAGATGCCACTTCAGGATACGTGAACCAAGAGAGTTCAAAGACCTCGAGCTGAACGGAGACCGGAAGACAGGACGGGGGCAGAGGAGTGCCCGGGTGACAGAAGGGTAAAGGGACACGGAAACCCGAAACAACTCCCCCGCTCTTGGATCACTCTCCACCGTGGGGCACACGCTCCTCAGGCAACTACCGCCCAGCGACAAAAGTGTAGGTCTTATGTAGATACGGCACCCCTGAGCGTCCATTCTGCTGGCCCTCTCGTGCCTCAGTTTCCCTATCTTTCCTGTCAGCAGAATAGAATCATCTGCTGACTCAAATCAGCTCCTCCGGGTCTGTCCAGTCCTCGTGGCCCGAGTTGACCCTTTCTGATCCCCTCACTGTGAGCTGACTACGCCTCACCAGCGTCTTCCCCTGCCCAGCCCCCCAACATGCCAGCCGCACCTACAAAGCCGCTCCCGGGCCTGGCTCTGCGCACTGAAGCCGACCCAGGCATCCATAACCGGGTAGCCCAAGCTCCACAGCTCAGCTCCGCCCGTTTCCTGCCCCTGGTCCCGCCCCTCGGATGAGTCAACAGCGCCTCGTGAGGGACAAATGTGGTCAGAAAGAAGTGTGTGGAGCTGGCCTCCAAGACAGTTTTAGAATTGGAAGCACTGGCTTCTGGGCCTACATTTGCAAATTTTTGTGCGCGTCTCCGTTTGAGGGTTGTCGCATCAGAATGCTTCTGTATCCTAAGCACGCCTCCAGTGGCACATTCTGCTTTAAATATTGTGGACCAAAGGCACAGGGACTTGCAGCACAGGAGCAGGGCAACAGGGACTACAGTCTCCCTGCCCCAAGGGGGCGGGCGGGTCCAGCGGGACATCCCAACACTCTCTTTTTCTCTTCCGCCCCTCCCAGGAATTAAGTAAATCCATGGTAGTAGAAGCCAGCACCAGGTCCAATTTTCCAGCAGGACTCAGACTGGACTAGCGATCAGAACACAAATAGAGGGTCTCCAGAAAGAGGCGTTAGTGGACAAAATTTGCAATAACCAGCTTCACATCCTAAAAAAGTAAAGTGAAGATTCAGTCACCTACACTAACCTCTTCACACACTTCATTCCTCCACCCCCATTATCTTTCAAGTCACTATGTCTGCAGGCAAGACACCCATTGGGATCAGCAGTGTGAGAAGAGGCCTGGGCCAGATCAAGAGTGGAGATAGTGGGTTCAGAGCTGCCTACCTTCTCAGCTGCAGCCAAGGACTGGATGGGAGTAATCCCTGCACTGTTTTTCTGTGACTGGGCACACCTGGCCGTGCTGTGGTCTGTGACACAGCTGCAACCCACCCAGCCTGCTCCGTCCCTCATCCATACTATGCCCCTTTAGCATCTCTCAATTTACTGGTCTCTTTTGTGGTTGTACACCTAGAATCCATCTGGGAAATCATTGTTCAATGGCCGACCAGGGACATCACGTTGCCACTTACGTTCCTAAAACTAATGGCCACCCCAGTCAGCTGTAAGGAAACCTCTGAGGGCAGCCTGTGAACTTAAGTTTTCTGATTACCTTGTCCCAGGCGACTGATTTGACTGAGGTGACTGAACAAGAATTTGGATACATAACATGAGCCTTCTTAGTCAAGAGGGTGGTTGGTGGTGGTCAGCCCTTAATCTCCAGAGGGAGTGTCTGATATTCTTTTGCATGTTAATATGTATCTCTATTAAAAGCCTACTTCTTAAAAGGTAAAAGTAGTACCCTTTTACCTACCCTCTTCCTTCAGCTTGCTTTGAACTACATTTAGCTTTCCCCTCTTTGCATCGCCCTAGTCCCACCTTACTTCAAGGATTGTTGCAAAAAAAAAACTCTAGGGCAGGGAGGAAACATACAGTCTGTCCCAAAAGTATCCACCATGGAAACTGTATTAATTATATTGACTTTGGCTTCATACTTTCAAGGCAGACCTTCATATATTGGGGTGGGGGGTGTCTTATTAAAAAGACAGTGAAGCCAGGGGCCAGGGTTAAAACTTTGTGGTACATTCATTCATTAAAAAAAAAAACAAAAAACATACTGTGCATACACCCAAATGCTCTATCAAGGACAGAGCAACAAAGTCCTGTCTTCATGAAATTTATGGACAAATTAATACAACATAGTGTACAGTCAAGTGTTCTGCTAGAGGTTAAGTGTAAGGAGCTAAAGAACAATGAGTAGTATCTGATCCACTCTTGGTCAGGGAAAGCATCCCAAAGATGTTAAAACTTGATTCCTGAAACACAGGTGTTAGATGAGTTAAGTTAAAGCAGGAGGAATGATGGGAAGGGTGCAGGGTAGTGAATCTCAAAGTGGTTGCAACTAAAGTTGAGGACTAGAAAATGATAATGAACCTGGAGGGGAAAAGCCACATTATAAACATTAAGCTTGTACTTTACTGTTAGGGTAGTGAAGCAACACTAAAATAAAAACTGGAGAGTGACAGAATTAGATTTGTATGTTTTACTCTAGCTTTATTGTGAAATGGGTGTCAAAGCAGAGGGGATACAAAGGCTGCATCTGAATTTGAGTAGCAGATAATCAAATCTCAATATGAATATGGACTAGAATTTTGAAATAAGTTAAATATGAAGCAATTTCTTCAAAACAAAAACAAAATCTACTACTACTATAGGGGGACTAGTGGGGTGGGATAGGTAGACCACAGCATCTCTAAGACTAGGATTAGGAGAACATATGGGGCTGAAATTTCGATCTCTGAAATGATAATACATTATAGTCCAAGATTTCATCCTTAAACTCTCAAATATTAAAATATAAATACCAAAAGTTAACTTGACTATAGTCCTAAGACTGTACAAGGTCTTTCTAGAAGGTATCCAGTCACATGATATGAAAAAGAGATTTATTGAAGATACATAATACATTGTACATAGGACAATGATACCTCAGTTCCCTTCAAAGTAGGCTCCTTGGGATGTCACATGTTATCCCAGACACCATCAGCTGCCCTATTTTCCTGAATCTCCTTGAAGGTCTGAAATCTTTTCTCCTTCAAAGATGATTTTAGTTTGGGGAAAAGCTGAAAGTTGCGGGGCACCAAATCTAGACTAGGGGGAGAATCACCTGGAGGATTTCATGTTTTACAAAAAAAACCTTTGCATAGACGTGATGCATGAACAGAGTATGTTGTTGTGATGAAGCTGCCAACCACCAGTTGCCTATAGCTGTGACCTTCTGAATAGTTTCTGCAGTGGAATGTTCAAACTTAACCAAGCCTTGATGCAGGTTCATTGCTCTATGTGCTTGTTTTGAATGTGATGGCCACATAGCAGGCATGCTCACGCAACTCTACCCCCCTCCCCAACTGATGAGTCATGGGAAGCTGTCATTGTTCACCTTACGGGTATTCCAGTCCATTCCCTTTGGCTGCCAGGTTACATCAATGTCGGGCAAACAGGTCTTGTTATATTAACAACGGCTGGACTTTTTCCAGACAGATTGTGTATGTATATATACAACCAACAGCATTTGGAAAATGTTAATTTAACATTGTTTCACCATTATAGTTGTCGTACTGTACCTACAACTTATTACTAAAGGTCACTTAAGAATGGCTGCAAATGCCCTAAAATTTTAGCAGCACCCATTTTACACAAGAATTTTTTACACAAAAGTAATCACAGACACATCAGAAAAATCATTTCATCTAAAAATGTTAGCCCTGGCTGGCGGCACAGTGGATAAGGTGCCGACCTGCGAACCCAAAGGTCGCTGGTTCAATTCCCCAGCCAGGGCACATAACCAGGTTGCAAGCCAAGTCTCCAGCCAGGTCTGTAGCTGGAGGCAGGTGAAAGGCAACCATACATTGATGTCTGTATCCCTCGCTGCCTCTCTCCTTCCCCCTTTCTCTGAAAATAATAAATAAAATCTTTAAAAAAAAAAAAAAAATGTTGGTGAGGTAGAAGAGAGATCCTTTTATAAAGTGCAATGTTTAAAATACTACTTGAAAAAGCAGGATTCTTTAAGTCCCAGGTTTTAATGAACTTAATGGTTAGCTCCACAGCCTAAAGGGAATATAGATATTTTCAAGATACATTTCTAACCTTTTAAATATTAGCACCATGGGCAAACTGTAAATCAGCACTGCACTGTTTTGCAGATTCAAGGATGAAATGGGAAGAGGTGATGTGACACTGATGGGTAGGTTGGTGGGGGGAGTGCAAGAGGACCACTTCTAATAGTCCTCAACCCCACACTAGCAGTTCTTTTTCCATATCAACCGCCAAGCTGGATCAGATCCTTTCACTCAGTGTGTTACCAAAAGTAGCTTCAGGGCTTAATGGCAAGGGACCACCTATAACCTCTTCATCTTATGCTGCCCATTCTGCTGCCACTGATGGCCATGACCATCTGCTATAACTGCACTGTCTTTAGTGTGTCTAGTCTCCTGATAAGGAGGATAGGTCTCTTTAATCCTGAAGCCCTAATCTGTACCCTACAACTACTGCCTTTAGCCTGATTTATCTGACAGCTACCTATCAAACCAAAAGTGAGATCCTAACTGTACTTCTAGTACCTGGTGTGGAAGTTTTCTTGAATACCTTCAATTCTAACCAACACCTAGCCATTGTCTGACCTTAGGTTAGCTGGGCAAGGATTAAGGACAAAAGGTGATCAGTCTTCTTTTTTCTTAAGAGTATTATGAAGTCTTCTTTATTTTTAAAAGATTTTATTTATTCCTTTTTAGAGATAGGGGAAGGGAGGGAGAAAGTGAGGGAAACATCGATCTGCAAGAGATACATAGATTGGTTGCCTCTCACTCACCCCCAACTGGGAACCTGGCCTGCAACTCAGGCATGTGACCTGACTGGGAATTGAACTGGCAGCCTTTGGGTTTGCAAGCCAGCACTATATCCACTGAGCCACACCATGAAGTCTTAAAATAGACTTAGTAGCTTCACACAGCACAGCATCTCAATTAAACCTTTTCTCCAGCATGTATTTCATAATCCCCAGGGGGAAGGGAACATATAGCCTCAAGCTGGGAAGAAATAGGTTTGCGGAACCCTCTTCCTTTAGGAGAATAGCTCCATCTCACTGCCCACCTATCAATTTATCCTATACTCAGGTTAAGAGCTGAATGATTCTGAATTTTAGCATACTTAAAAAATTCCTAACCCCTAGCCAGTGAATTTGTCCTCTGCCACTACTTAGGCAATCATCCCCACCATTTTTGTCTTGCTGACCTCCATCCTCTACTTGGCACATTACTACCTACTTGGGCTCTGGTACTGGTTCTTCCCAAAATGCTTAGTGAAGTCTCTCTTGGCCTCAGCCACATCCTTTACCTTCTTAGCCTCATCAATGTTCCTCCAAATCATCTCCAAGGGGTCTTCACCCTTGGCTGCTGAAATGGGACCTAGAACTTTGTATAGATTCCCTCAGGTAAAGAAGATCTGGGAGAATGTCCCAATGGATTAAACCCTTAGACAGCAAGGCCAGGAGAAACAAAAGAAATATTCCTATAATATCTATTTTCTCAAGATAGATCATAGGAACAGAATATTTATCCTTTAATATCCTGAAAACATCTCTCCTCTACTGCTCTTAGCTTCCAAGAAAAAGAAATACCATGCAGTGTTTTTACTTTGACCCTCTGAGACTTGAGACTTTGTCTAATGCAGAAATTCACACAGAATTCAGTTACTGGGAGAAATATCTACACAATGACCCATACTGCCTTATTGTAAACAGTACTTCAAAGCTTGCAATGTTAAGAGCAGAAAAGGAATTTTAAATGTAAAAAACAATGGGATATTTATTCGTAACTCAAAAAGAAGAAAACCACTAAGTATTAGGGTAAGAGATTAATTATAAACAGTAAGTTCCACCCCAACCCTATTTCTCCAATACTGCATGGTCAACTGGAATCTCTGGCGAAAACACCTGGACAACAGAGGACCTGTCAGCGACGCCTCCGGTCTGGACTCCTGCTGCGTCTTCGGCCACCTCTAAGAAAAAGGAAGGGGGAGGAAGGTCCAGAAGAAAAACATAATACAATGTTCTTTTTCTGCATTATTATAGTCCCTTCAACAGGATAGTGTTTGCCCACTCTACTTTACCTCCTTTTGCCCTTGGGTGGACCCCGAACAAAACACCAGTCCACGCTGATCGGCTGTCCCATCAAATCCTGACCATTAAGTCCCTCCATAGCAGCCTGGGCCTCCTTGTACGTTTCATACTCAACTAGAGTATACCCCTAGGGCAAATGAAGCAACAAATATAAAAACCCTCCTTTTCCACCAAGCTATTTTCTACTCAAATAGGAAAATTTATCAACTTGAAACAACGAATGTATACCATATATCCCTAGTGCATACACAATATGTTTGTTTCTGTCTCTGCTGTGTCTAACAAAAACCAATTTTCAATGTTATTTTATTTCAACTTTGCTCTTGGTCCACCAATGCTGTCTAAGGGTAATGGGGAAAAGAAGTAATGGAGTATAACTTAGGATACCTTCAGGTATCCTGTACGCCTGTCCAGGTTGAGGTGGATGTTTTTTATTTCCCCATACTCTGCAAATTTGTCATGAATGTCTTCTTCGGTGGCTTCCTCATGGACTCCAGTGACAAATAGAATCCAGCCTTCAACAGCTATTGGAGAAGGGAGGGAGGTTGAGTACATGAGAGAAAAACTTGAAGCAAAATCGCAGGAGTAGAGTGGGTGTGGGCTCCAGAGACTGGTTAAGCCATCTCTGGCCCCTATCCTACTGTATTTTATTTTATTCGTCTCCAATTCTCCATAGACAGATACCTATAGGCTCCATTTTACTTACAGCGTTGGGGTCCGGGTTCATCTCCATCCTGCTCCACGCTATCATAATCCTCACGCATCCGTGCTCGAGACCCCTCTTCTAAGAAACATACATGAGATCACGAGAAATCCCCCCTTTCCCACTGATCTCCGTGAATCTCAACGGGGACTTCAAAACCCGTAGTTCCAGGCGTTCCCAACCCCATTTTTCCCACACTCACCGGAGCCAAAGCCGCGGCCTTTCCGTTTCTTCGCTTTTTCTTTCAGTTTGTGGATGCTCTCTATAGCCCCGTAAGTGGAAGAATAAGTAACAAAAATAACATTTAAAACAACAGTCTCTTTCCCAAGACATTACCTGACAGAAGAACCCACCACCTCTATTCCCAGTCCCTTCTCGGTCCTGCCCACAAGCCTTAGAACGGGGGCGGAGTCTTCAATGCCACTGAAACCCGGTTTCTCGGCACCCATTCCCATTGCCGAGAGGAGAAATTATGTTTCCTTATTATGCCCCTCTCTCGCACCTTCCCCTCTCCCCGCAACTGCTTCCATTGTCCTCACCGTCCCCATCCTCATCCATGGCGAAATCCTCGCCCCCAGCCTCATGAAGATCAAGCACATCCGCCATTTTTCCTTCCTCGTAAGTCTCGTCAGTGTCGCTCAGCAACTAAGAACTCCGGCACACTGCTGAGAGTTAACTGGAAATCCCATCCTGGGCGCGGACAAAATACGCACACGGAGGCGGGTCTCGTCCGGAAAGAGCCGGAAGTATTCCTGTAGCCATCTTAAGCAGGTCGCGAGCTGAAAGCAGCCGGAAGTGTTCCTGTAGCCATCTCAAGCAGGTCGTGAGCTGAAAGGAGCCGCACCATGAGGGACACTATAGGGGTTTGGGGAGTGAGTAGCTTCTGTTTTCGGGTGACAGAGGACAAATACTACTGGCAGGAAAGCCTAGCCTAATTTTTTAAGTGAAGGATTCATTTCTCTTTTCACGTTATACTAGAAAGTGAAAGTTGAAAGTTGAAGATTTTTTTCTCAAAACTTTTAAGGCCTGTACCTTGTTCTAACGAGCAACCGTATCTGTGATGTAAGCATTAAAAAAACTTTTTTTTTTTTTTTTTTAACTTTTAAAGATAAACTCCCAAACTTCTCACTGTCTCTGGGAATTAAAAAAAGGTAATGGCTTTAAGCAAAATTGGGGCTTTAGCTTGGCGGACGGTGCGGTATTTCATGTTTAAAAGCCTAGAAGTTGAAGGAAAACGTAGGCCTTAATAGTAGACTGCAGGTTCACATTAATTTTTTAATCAATTTTAAATGTTTGTGTCTCGTACTAGAGATGATGGCAATACAAGCGAAAATTACTGTATTATCACCACTTTACATATGAAAGTGGTAATTCTATCACAAAGCAAGTTTTTAATAGGAATGGGTGTAGGAGAGTCCATGTAAGGAAAGGCTTTTGGTTTTTTTTTTTTCTTTTAATTTTATTGTTGTTGTATTACATCCATCCCTTTTTTTCTCCCCTCTGTCCCCCTCCCCACCCACCCTTTCCCCCCAAAGTCAATCCCACCTGTTGTCCATGTCCATGGTTCCTTTATACTAGGTTCTTGTCTAAGCTGCTCCCCTTCTTTGCCTCTGCCTCCCGCCTCCCCCCTCCCCCTTTCCTCCTGACCACTGCAGGCCTATTCCTTGTATTCATACACTTGGTTCTGTTTTGCTTGTTGTTAGTTTTGCTCATTATTGTCCCGTAATGGGTGAGAACATATGATACCTGTCCTTCACTGACTGGCTTATTTCACTAAGCATAATATTCTCCAGTTCCATCCATGTTGTTGCAAAGGGT